>VDFB02021499.1:699871-710606 GCA_007258455.2 Sequoia sempervirens | reverse complement strand
TGTGAAAATTAGAGTTAATGATTGATTTTAATCAAATGTCTTAATTATTAAAATGTTTTGATTATGGAATCTAATTGTGAAACTTAAGAGTAAATGATTGGTTTTATATACTTCAATGTCGTGAAATGGAATTGGCGTATTTGATTGGATAAATGCAAGTAATGAAAAACTGTGATTGATTGGATTTAGGAAATCCAAACCTTACATTATTTGATTGTCTGAAAGGCTTTTAGTGTTTATTCGGTCATCCTCGATGTTGGGAAATTAGAGTAAAAGCTTTGAAGTCTTCCAGATAGGGGTTCAGTTATTGGTATGGGTTGTCGTTATGATAGTCAACCTTTGGATTGTCTTGGGATTTGTGCCTCCTTAGGAATGAGTGATTTTGTATCTTTGTTTCCCCCAGTGCTTGGAGAGGGTTTGACCTGTGTTTCCTCCAATAGTTGGAGAGGGTTTTGACCTTTGTAGCCTCCAGTGTTTGGAGAGGGGTTTGTACTTTTGTTTCCTCCTTGGTTTGAAGAGGTCGCCTTATCCAGTTACCCTTTGGGGTTAGGTCTTTGTACAGTATGTGTTGTCGATAGAAGAGTGGCTTTATGTGGAGGTTCGGCACACAAAAGGGCGCCAAGGTAACTCACTTAGGGTTTAAGTAAGTGATAACTTAAAAAGATTGAAAAACTCTCGACTAATTAGATAATTAATGTCTCTCCACATAGCTCATTCACTTTTTAAGGTTTGAGATGAGGCGAGAGTTGGTATGAGGTCCATTTGTTGGTAGAGTTGAGCTGGATAGCCCAAGATATTGGAGTTAGGTTGCCTTAAACCCGGTTGAGCCCGGGGGTAACTCATAGCAATTGTGGAGTGACACTCGCTATGTCAACCAAGTCGGTTGTTGTGCCTAAGTAAAGACCTTTTGTTCTCTGGAAACGCTGGCAACTTTTGTGTTAAGTATTAATTTTGTAGTTATGTCGTTTGGATTCGGTATATGCTTTGCTTTGTGTCTAGTGGTAGATGGTCTTGTGTTAGTTCATGGTTACTATCTCCCTTACGAGGGTGACCTTTGGAACATCACCGCGATTGGGTGGAGCGTTACCTTAATCCGTTGGTTTTCTCCTTATTCAAGTGGATGAGATTTCTAGTTGGAGAGCTCGTGGGATCCAATTTCTTGTCATGCTTTATTGATTTTGTTGATCTTGTATTTTATTACCCCTCATTGTTATCGAGGTGGAATTTGTAATTGTAATCATGTTTATTGGATTATCTCATTCGGGGAATGAGCATTGTAACCTTATTGTAAATTAATTGTTATTTGAAATCATGTGTTATTTATTATTCTTGATGTAATTAATCTTATTTGGAATGTATGCGTTCCTATTTCTTTAAGCATTTAAATGTTATGTTTAATTCATGTTCTTGTTTGGGTTTAAGTAACTCAGTCTCGTAACCTTAGGGGTTGTTGGCAATTGGTTAAGTGAACTTGCATGTTAAATATTCTTATTTGCATATTAATTGTTCTTGTTTAAAAAAAAAAATAGTTCGTTGTGTAGTAAATTGCAACTTCCTAGGGTTGCGTGGTGGAAGCTACAAGATCTTCCTTAATAATATAGCTCTTGCTACTAAATTATATTGGAGATAGTGTGTGGAGGGACATTCGTTAAGGAGAAGAATTATTTTGCTCAAGTACTTGCATTTGGATAATCATTTATTTATTCCTAGGATGTCGACCCTTGGTAGAGTATCTCAAATTTGAAGAACTTTGAATTTGGTTAGTAGTTTGATTACAGATGGTCTATTTTGGATGTGGGAAAGGGTGATCGTGCTCTTTTTTGGGATGATGATTGGAACTAACATACCCTCTTTATGTGAAATTTCCAAACCTCCTTGAGTTAAAACATAAATGTGTTGAAATTGGCTAGATTTATGTTTTTTATTTTCAATATGTTATCATACAAGATGGTGTAAGAATTTGGAAATGAAAGCCTAAGGATATTTGGCCAAGTCGGTAATTCCCTCATCTCATTGATCAACTAGCTCATATTTTGGCTTCTCGGAAAGTCTCTTTACATAGACATTCAGATTTCCTTGGATGGGGTGTGAAAAGTTATGGGATTTACATGGTGCATAGTGGTTATTAAACTATTCTAGCCGAGAACCTAGAAGTTTAGAACTCTAAGCTTTGGAATCAAGTTTGGCATCCTAAATGTTGGCCTAATGTGGCTTGCAGCTCTTGATAAATTTCTTCATTATGATAAATTTTAGAAACATGAGATTGTTGGTCTGAATAGATGTATCCTATGCCTTCAAGCTAATTTGAATGGCAACTTTTAGATTATCCTTTAACCACTTTCCTTCATCGATTATGGTTGTGATTTCATGGGCATTTCATGGAATAATTACAAGTCTATCCAAGACTCTCTTGTTAATCAATTGTGTCCTTTGAAGCTTAAAGCCCTTGATTTGTTGCATGGTATCAATCCTCTAATTTGTTGGAATAATTGGTGGGAACATAATCAACAGATTTTCAATGATACTTCCACAAATGTATGTCAATTTTGAGATAAACTAATAGCTAATTTGAAAGAAACATGTCAAGTTTGGATTCAAAATTATCAAACAAGTTCTTGGTGGGAATTTAGTGTTGATGAGACATGGTATTTCAGTGGCTTCTCCTTCATCCGCTTCTTTCAATAATCCTCATGATGCTCAAATTACTAAATCGGTTCATCCTCTTGTAGGCTTCGTTAAATTTAATGTTGATGGAACTTCAAAAGGCAATCTTGAAAATGTTGGTATGGGTGTTGTTTGTTATGACCATTAGTCTTGGTGTTGCTTCTAATAAGTTTGTTGAAATTATGGCCATTCACCAAGCTCTTTTGACTACTAAGCTAAATCAATTTTGATTATCATTTCAACAATAAATCTTCCTCTTGCTTCCTACACTGACAATTAAATGAATGTAAGAAAAAAATCAGCATCCTTATTCATGGTTTCAAGGTTGTTCAATGGAGCCATACTAGAGAGGAAGAAAATCATATTTGTTGGCTAAATCAGCATCCAATTGGAATATATCACATTTGATTATGAAAGTGATCAAGTTTGCCATACATGGGATTTGAACTGTACCTTCCATGATTTTGCACATGCTAACTAGGGGAGAGGACTCAGTAGTTGTGCACCCTAATTTCACGCTTCTCAAAACCTTACATGGAAATTTCAAATCACTCCCAATTTTTTACAGTAGCTTACTTGGCAAGTCCCCTGCTTATAACTTTCGTTTCAAGGCCACATCATCAAATATGATGCCACATCAACATGCTTTTAGTCAAGGTGTCAAAAAAGGCCCAAAAAAAAAGTGAGACCAATACTTGTGCATTCATAGCATGGGTAGTTGAGCGTTGATGTGGCATCACATGATTGGTTGCTTTTTAGATCAAAAGAATACATTTTATTTAATTATGGATAGTCAAGTCACAACTATTGGGCATTATATAAACAACTACTATCACAACTATTGAAACATGCTCAACTACTAGGTCCTCTCCCCTACAACAGCTCTCTAGATTCTTGAGATTCTTCATTCCTGCAAAAGTGCTTCTTGTGGGAGTTCTGACTCTTGGATGTCTTTCCTGCAATCTTTGTTATTTCTTTTGTTAATTGAATTTTTTTTTTTTTGAATTTTCAGATTTTTTTTTGGAATTGGTGTCATGAATCTTTTTTTTAAAAAAATTGGCTGATCACTTTCTCATTTGGTACTCTCAGTTCACTCAACACACCCTAATGTTATTATCATGATCGAACTTTAGCGACGTTCTCCTTAGTATTTGATGGTTCCCTCAGCTTATTCAAATGTTAACACTTACAGAGTTTTAGTGAATCCACAAATTCATACAGAAAATCGTGGTGGCATGGTGTAATGTACTAAGTACCAGATTAACTCCCCCGGGTTTTCATCAATATTAAAAAGAAGTGTGCACTAGTCTCTTCTCGTTAAGCATAATGTCTTCAATATTCATAATGCTGCTTGCCTTCTTACTGCTTACTAAGTACTACTGCAGGTAAAAGAAAATAGGCAGTTCCTAAATTGGCTCAAATGAACAGTGTATCAATGTGAGGTTCATTCCCGACTGTTCTGAATGAATCTACCCCATCAGCATTCGTATGTAAGTTATTTAAGCCATTCTAGTGTTGGCCAAGATAAAACAAAAAAAAGGGCCAAGAAAAAAGGTAGTCCTAAAACCTGGCACAAGCAAGTGTTATATAAACGGTGAAGGTTTCATTCCATATCGTTTTGAACGAATCTACACCATCAGCACACAAGTTATTTAGGCCACTCTAGTGTTGATCAGAAAAACAAGAACAGGAGGCCGCCTTAAAGGAAATTAAAAGCTGACCAGCTAAATAATAACGGGATGTTAAGGCACCGGAACAGTTTTCGTCTACTTGGTGTTTAAGGCTATCCTAATCGCAGAAACTAAAAGTCCATTAGTAATAACGGGATGTTTAAAATTTTCACAGGAAAAAAGGGGTGTACACTCCAACAAGAAAGAAAAGCTACAGACTGTCAATTTCCAAGCCAGAACTAAACAACACAACCGCATTAAGGATCAGCTAAGCACCCCACACAAGAGTTAACAATTAGGTTCAGCATTTTTATCTAAAAGCAGATAGGGAATCCTCTAAAATCCACTGCCATAAACAAGAAATACATTGTGACGATAAGTTGTCAATGCTCTGTCGAATGGCCAATAGCCATACCGTGAATTGTCATTGCACCTGAGATAAGCACAGTGCCATACACTAAAAGTCTCTCTAACTATTTCTAACATCTCCCTAGTAACGATTGAACACTATTTCCCATGTCAGACAATCTTAATGTTTTAAAGATGCATCGGAAAATTAAACCACACCACATACAAATGCTTCATATATTACTATCAAAGAGATGATACATTGCAGCCAGAACGAAATCATATTAACGTTCACAGACGACAAACAAATGCTTCATATTTATCAAAAGATGATACACACAACATAAAGCCGGTGGGGGGTATAATGTCCATAGGCAACAGACAAACGCAGTCCAGAGATGACCAAAAGGAAGTCAATAACTTGAGAAAAGTACAATATATCAAATTATAAGAGCAACTCAGATTCTTATCAACGTCAAAACCACAACCAACCTGAATGCTTCTATCTGCCAAACTTCCGACTTTTTTTGTTCCTACAAAAGTTTCATTAATACTAAACTGTCACCCCGCCTGGGGTTATTTCCCCAGGACTAAACAATCCAGGAAGATTTCCATTAAATTGTTTAATCTATTTCACCAGGAACAATCCAACAAAATTTCCTTAAAATCGTTTAGTTTAAATGCAACTTCAAGCCTCAAAACACCAAACACAACCTTTAACGTTCTAATTAAAATGCAATGCCAAATGCAGATGATGCCAAGAACAACGTCAAACTTCTAATATGCTCATCTACATTAAGTACATCACTTCAAATTTTAAAGCCATGAAAGGAGAGTCCGGTTGATAAGTTTCAGAGAACAATTAGAAATGGGACTATCTTCATTGGCACACAATAATGATATTAAAAATCTACTAACCCTGGGCGTACACGTTGACATTTTCATTTTTTATGTAGTGCCTGCTGAGGCTCAGGGCTTGATGGCTATAGTTAAACATTAATAATATGGCAGGGCTTGATGGCTGTAGTTAAACATTAATAATATGGCTGTAGTTAAACATTAATAATTTAATTTAATTGCAATTAGAAGTTCCAAATGCTGTACATAGTTTGATGCTTGTGGTTAGAACATTTACAAGTACAAGCAACTGCTTTGACTAAATTATGCTAGAACAAAATATGTCCAAAAAGAACAGAAAACTTCTTGTTTACAAAATTTAGGAGGCAATTATTACAGCATTACTCATTTCTAACAATGAAAATGACTGAAATATCAACACCATATTCATAGCAGACCAAATCAAAATATGAAGTCCAAAACTTCATAAAATTATATAATTTTAAAACTACTAACTTCCTATATATGAAATTTACATGTATAGACCAGCACGCCATGCTTAATAAAGATTCTACACGCAGAATCTTAACCTTGCGCACTACCTACTTGCGAAGACTCATCTTTATCCACCATCAAATAACCCATTGTACAAGATAGACATTCCCCACTCAGGTTATTCACCCCCCAACAATTCTCTTAATAGCAGCTTTCTGCTCAGAAGTTAATCTTGATGGAAATTTGATATCAAACTTAATCCGCAGGTTTCCTCTCTTTCCATGATCCTTTGTTATAGGCATTCCCTCTCTCGGAACAACTTTTTCATATCCTGGGCTTATGACATCTGTAACGGGAATGCTCAGATTCCTACCATCAAGAGTAACCAAATTAACAGTATATCCAGCAAGAGCTTCAGCTAGACTTATTTTTTGGGTCACTATTAGATCATTTCCATCTCTCTTGTAGATATCATGTGGCTTCTCATCAATAACAAAGACCAAATCTGCAGGAAGGACATTGGGTTGCTCATTTCCTTTCTCTGGAAATGTTATTTTGGTCCCTTTTTTCCAACCAGGCTTAACCTCAATGGTCAAAATTTCCTCAACGGGCAGAGTTTTACTGAAACAGAAGATATAAGAACAGTGTCAGTAATCTTACACAGCCTAATACATTTTTTAAAATTAAGACATCATTCAATATCAATCAACCAGTGGAAAAATTATGCCACGGGCTTGCCTACATCTAGCATTCAGAACCATGGATACCAAGCTCCAATAGAATGCAAACAAAAACAGATTTAAAAGAAAAAATCCAGAATACAAGAAACAAAAGTCTGATTTGGAAAATACAAACAGATGCACTCACATGCCATGCTTGCCCTCGGCACCATGGGCACACAGTACACACACAGACATGCCCGCAGCACTGTTTGTGCTGCATGCACATGCACGCACTCATCCGTACACACGTCCACAGCAGTGGTTGTACACACACACACACACACACACACACACACACACACACACACACAATATCACAGAAAACATACGCTCACATCCACACATGCAAACGCAAACTCAGTCACAATATAAATAAATAGCATTATCATATCTTGATTCGTTGTCTGTGCAGAGAAAGGGTTTGTGCAGAAACGATATGATTAGACTTTTAAGGAAACGATTAAAAATATATAGCATGAAAATATTAATTCCCGGTCTGAGCAGAGCAAGCTAGGTGAGTTATTTGTTTACAGAAATGAAATTAAAGAAAATTCTATCAGATATTTCTGCGCAATGTACCTACGTCAAACTTTCTATCAATAGAGGGAACTGTAGGGAAAGAGCCCATTTAAATTAATTTCTCTACGGAGTCATTTTCCATTTTAAAATCAAAATATCTAATCTACATAATACCTGTTATTTGTCAATTAAGTGATTTAGTTCAGAGCTTCTAGACAAAATATTTTTCCAGAAGCTTCGCAAATTTCAGACACTGTCTTTCCCAGAAGCTCCACAACTGAGTCTCATAGACTGTGAAAACTTGATGTATTAATTAAGTGATAAGATGACTCTAATATAGTTAAGTATTTGGAGCTTCCATGGTGAATTTTAATAAGTAATTATACTTCTGCGGGATTTTCATTTGTACATTAAGTCTACTAACTATCACTCGGATGAGATTTCCAAAACCTGTGCTAACAAGTATCCTCACTAACACTCGGTTGAAAATAGCCCAAAGATGAATTTACCCAAATATGTGTTTAAGTTAACTGAGCAGGCTATTGAGATCACCAGGTAAAGCCTGCCTAGTAAACATTTCAGGATAGGTAAATCTAATCCTGAGTCAAAAAGGACGGACCTCTAAGATTCTGTGGAAAGGAAAAAAAATCCTTTTTCCTTGGAAGAAAAATCAAGCAGAAACCTTGAATTAAGAAAAGGCACGGAGCCACTGAATCAGCTATCTATCATTCATGCAAAATAAAACCTGGAAATAGAAGATTTGACATACCCACTAACATCGGCGATATTCCTGGAGATCTTCATCTTTCTAGTAGAACCATTATAAAGCTCCTCGAGAGTGCAGGGCAGCTTGTTCTCAACAGGAGCAGCCTTACGAGGAACAGCTTGAGCGCCGTCATTAAAGGAACCCCCGAAAACGCTTTCGCCAGGCGTAAATCCTCCAAATATGCTATCAGAAAAGCGTGAACCTCTGGGCCCTCCAAAACCCCCGCCCGCCATGCCAAACGGACTTCCACCAAAAAACTCTGCAAATATATCGTCCGCACTTCTGGGATTGAACCTAAAAACATTCGGCCCTCCTCCTCCTCCGTTGGTAAATTCCGAGGGAGGAGGCGGCACCTGCCCCTTCAATCCCTCCTCTCCATACTGATCATAGATCGCCCTCTTCTGCGGATCACTCAGCACCTGAAACAAAAAATACTTCTCTCCATTCAGCAAAATCGAAAATTACGACCACCCAAAACCCAAAACAAAAAGTTTAAAGTTCGGATATGCTTACATCATAAGCCTCTGATATTTCTTTGAATTTTGCTTCGGCTTCCTTCTTATTATTGGGGTTCTTATCAGGGTGCCATTTCATGGCCAATTTTCTGTACGCTTTTTTCAAATCTTCATCTGTGGCATTCTTGGAAACACTGAGAATATTGTAATAATCAACACCCATTCTGCCACTCCAATCCAAGACCCTTTTCTTCTCAGAGATTCAAACCCTCGACGATTAAGCTAAGCAATCTGTTTGTGAGGGCAAATCTTAAAATGCCAAAAAAATATTATTATTCTTCGGTGCTGAGGAGCAAGAGAAGGGACTACAGAACCTTCTAGACTTATCTGGATTTCCCGTTAATTAACGCTTAAATGTGTGTCTACCATGTGTTATTAAGCTTTTTGAGATCCTGTTCAGGAGAAGACGTTCTCCTTCAACTGCCAGTTGCACCGCTGCTTTATTACTCCATCCAGCATGTGTCATGCTGACGTGGCAATCTTGACAGACATTGCCATTAATTAATACGTTATACGGGAAGAGCATTGCAATGTCACCCTCCAAACTGTTAGACATACTAGCAGATTAATATGGACCACACTTATGTGCATACATGGATGACCCCGACGTGGCATCCGTTATGAATGACACATATTCATTGGCACTTAGAATTTTCTATTATTTATTTCCGACCTTTTTATAGTTAAATGGTATTGGAAAAAATCTAGTACCTCACACTGTTTTCAAGTCTCTTAATTATGGACATGAAAGGAACATGTTTATTTATATAAAAATTTAGAGAATTTTTTCTAGTTACACTTTTAATTATATAAAAACATTGTTTGAGAATTTTCCTAGTTACATTTTTAATTATATAAAAAATTATGAAGACTACTAAATGTATTGTTTATTAGATAGAAATTAATGGAATGATTTTTATTAAAATAGAAAAAAATAACATTGTATTATAATTTAGATTTTATTAGAATTTTGTATCATAGTTAGATGTGATTGTTTTCCTTGAGTATCAAGAAGAATAGGTTTTCTCCCACATAATCATTATTAATTTCTAGAAATATAGTCAAATTATCAAACTTAATTGGAGGGTTTTAGGAAAGTCTAGAGGAAAGAAAATAAAAGTTAAAATTTATGTTTAGAAGCACACGACTTAGTTAATGAAGGAACACAATAGACCATGGATGCTCTCCTCACTAGAAGTAAGAAATATTCAAAAAATTCTTTAGTTGTGATTCCATAATAGTTTTATTCAATTTTGGTTGGATTTTAGGTTGCGTGATTTTTCTGTATAGTGTTTTTCTTCATCAATGAGTAATTTATCTAAACTGCATCACTATAAAGGGTTTGTGTTCCATCAAGAAACTTGGTATATATTTGTGTTCTTAAATTACACAAGGAGAGGGCCCTGATCCCTTAAATTATTGATAAAAAGAAAAGAGTGAAGGACTTTTAATGTGGTTAGAGTTGGACTTTTAACAATCAAGTAAATTGCTAATTGTTGGGTTGTTTTATTATTGCTTCAAACGCATGTCTCATGGCATGGGGATTCAAACTTATTGTGATCTTGTGCTACTTTACTACGACTTCAAGCATGTGCTTAATATTGTGGTAGTAAAATCTTGTTTGTGATGTCACCTTGGACAATGACAAACCATTCTCATTGAAATGCACTTACCACCCTCTTACCTATTAGATAGATTAATATGAACATTTATTTGCAAACATGAATGCCACTTTTTCATCGGTACTTAATTCTATATTTTTCTTACCTAAAAATTCATACATAAATGAGATTGGAAAAAATATCTAGGTGCCTCAAATTAACCCTTAAATTCCTAATCTCTTAAATTATCAATAGAAAGAAAAGAGTGAAGGACTTTTAATGTGGTTAGAGTTGGACTTTTAACACTTGGGTAACTATGCTCATAGAGGTGTTGCTTAAATTATTAATTGTTAGGTTGTTTTATTATTACTTCAAACACATGTCTCATGACGTGGGGATTCAAACTTTTTGTGATGTGCTAATTTACTATGACTTCAAACATGTGTTTAATAATGTGGTAGTGGAATGTTGTTTGGGCAATGACAAACCATTCTCATTAAAATGCACTTGCCACCCATTTACCTATTAGATAGATTAATATGAACATTTATTTGCATACATGAATGCCACTTTTTCATTGGTACTTAGTTCTATATTT
>VDFB02021499.1:0-80075 GCA_007258455.2 Sequoia sempervirens | reverse complement strand
CTAGGTTAACTCTTATCTCCTATTATTTTGTTATTTCATTAGTCCTATATAGTTCTTTGCTCAAACTTCTCCTTCCTTGCTTGTTTTACTAGTTTTCCCCCATTAGGGTTTGATGTCATGATTCTTATTTTCCCTTTGAAGTCCTTCCTATTTGCTTTGAAAACCCACATTAGTTAGTTTCATATATTTTGTTGTTTTAGCAAAGATAACTTCTTAGGGAAGTTTCCATACTCATGATACTTTCTACATTTAAATGGAATGCATTTGTAAATTTGATTAATTTAATATATTATGATAATGTCAATTTTAGTGTGATGCTTTTGGGTAGTGGTATAAAAAATAACTATACATATATTCTTACATATAGTCACTCCTCTTCTTGAAGCTATCTTAGATACACAAACAAACCTTACCATAAAGTTCACCATATATTGGAAAAAAATATTTCAACTATAAATCATGTAACAAAGCATACAAAAACAACTAGACAAGAATGCATTTTTACCATGAGATTGAAGATAATATGTTAGTGCTTCATAAAAAGCCTTGGATTTTGAAAAAATATAGAATCTCACTTAAAAAAATTGCTCCTTGTTTATCTTGGTGGTTAAAATAGTGATAAAATATCCAATTGGTCACAAAATAATCTTGTAATCGCCATGAATTTTTAAAATTTCTTTGCCCATTCACATATATCTTTAACTGAAAGACTTGTAGAAATCTAGAAATAACCCTCTAGAATAAGCCTATGAATATTACCTTCAAGAACTTGTTCCAAATTTGGACTATCCTCTATTACTTATAGGTATGTTAATTTTGTTCTTTGCTTCTAGAGGAAACACCCCTCTAATAGTTGCTCTAGTTTTCATTTAAACTAAATTATTATTACTATTATCAACAACTAAACAAAATTTACACTCAAAGGGATTACATAACTCCACCAAGCATGTATTATGAACCTCTCAAGACCATTGGAAAATGTCAACCCACCAATCCAAAAAGTTTGATCAACTCCGATGTTATTTTTTCAATAAGTTTGTAATATTCTTTATTATGTTAAGAAGTGTTTCTCACTTACAACATGAGTTTTGATAGTCAGCGAACATATGATAAAAAAACAACAAATAAAAAGAAAAACCAAATTTTTTTCAATTTCAAATTACCTCTCACAATGAAATTTTAGAAGGAAAAATGACCATCATGAATGATTGCCCTGATAATTTGTGTATATATGTAAATCAAGTAGTAAACAAATATATGGACATGCTACTTTTATAATTCTTTTTGTTTTTCATTGAAATCTCAACGTTAATAACTCCTCGCTTGGAAGTTAAAGTCTATTTAATTAAAACGCCTCCCAATTTGTAAATGTAATTTCCTACCTAAAATTGAAGAAGAAAA
Organism: Sequoia sempervirens; assembly: GCA_007258455.2. Lineage (NCBI taxonomy): Eukaryota > Viridiplantae > Streptophyta > Pinopsida > Cupressales > Cupressaceae > Sequoia > Sequoia sempervirens. The sequence continues at coordinate 78,674 of VDFB02021499.1, read as the reverse complement.
TCGGAGAAACTTAAAAAAGTTTGCCGAAAGGTTTTTGAAGAGTTTGGAGAGGAGCAAGGGGAGGATGCAATGGCAATGGGAGAATGCCACGGCTGGGGCAATTGCCGGGTTTACTACTGTTGCTGCGCTTCATCCACTTGATGTTGTTAGAACGAGATTCCAAGGTAAATTTTTTATTCTTTCCTATTCTATACTGATATTCATATTGATTTTCAATTTGTTTGTTTGTTCTCTTCATCCAGTAAACGATGGACGGCATACTCGATTCCCTTTATACACAAATACAGCCAATGCCCTCTACACAATCGCACGAACAGAGGTGAGATCGTTTTAACTAATCAAATGCTCCATTCTTCTTTTTTCATTTCGTTAAATGGGTGGATAATTGTTTTTGCAGACAAGGAATCACGAAGTTAATCTTTTTGGTTTGCTCTTTGATTTAATTGAAAGAGCTTTAATTTACGGGTCTCGCCGAAGAGACAGAAAATGCAAAAAAATAAAAATAAAAAAATTCCATGTTAGCCAAAGAGGAACAGAGGCTAAGTTGATTATTTGCACTTTTCCTTTTCTCTCGAACAAAAGTCCCGGGCAAGAAGCTTAGACCTTGCCGCAGTTTATCTAACATAGAGTTCTAAGCATATAAGTCCAAGTAAGTGGAATAAATCAAGTACAGGCTTTAAAACAAACAACTTCTGCATAGTAATGGACTGAAGACTAAAATTCTCAACTCTTGAATATTTATACAGCCTCATAATGGACATAACAGATCTGAAGAAGAATAAAAACATTTTTGGTGCATAGTTTGCCGATGCATATGCCAGTCCTTCGCAAAGAAAGACTCCAACTGAAAGCAACTGATAACAACCGAGTTGAGTGAGAAAAATGAGCATAACATAATTCATCCAAGCAAAAAGAACCTGCAAAACCCATTACCAACCAGCATCATCGATCAACATGAAATGCATGTTGGCTGCTTAGGCAGATACTCCCCTAGTATGCATCCGCAAAATTAGAAAGTATTATATTATTATACCAAGGCCCTACACAATATGTTTTGGATTGTTCTCCGAATAAAAGTTATTTGTTTTGTGTTTCCCTTTGTTAAAGATACTCAGGGTTAAGGCAGCCTAGATCCAGAAAAAATGTCGGCTAGATACCAACTCCCAGTTGTTGTTCACTTATTAACCAAACTGGGAAAAATAATAGTACATAAATTTCTCACATTTAGGCACGCATTTTTCCAGCTAAAGGCCAGTTTCCATTCTTTAGCTTCATGTATATTCTCACTGCTACAAAGCTAGCAAAGAAAAAAGCTAGTGGCTTTCATCATTTATACATTACATCTTTCTTCTTTTATCATTCTCCTTTGTTTCATCCAATCATGATAAAGGGCTAGTGAGTGCACAACAAAAACCCATTCTTATTTATAGAAACTTTTCTTCTTTCTGATCCTTAGGTTTACAACTCCTAATGAAAAACAAGCTCTTCTGCTTTGGCACAATCTTTTGTGATTAGTTTTATTACCATGGAGGGCAAAAGATGAGTATAGATCCTCCTCAAATTTTCTACATCAATTGGCCAATGCATTTGTCAGTGTATCTATTGTCTTGCTGATAAGTGGGTAACATAATCTATGAAAACTAAGATGAATAGTGCATACTCTAGTCACTAGAATATCTTGGTTTTTTTAAAAAAAGTGATATTTTCAGAGAAAAAATTGTTAGAAAAATGGTGTCCCAACGTTGCAATTATAAGAGATTACTATTTATAGTAAGTTTACATTTAAGAACAGATTGGTTTGAAATTTTCCCTAAAGCTACAAAATAGCTAAATAAACATGTGGGTAAAGTTTCGTTAGATCATGCTTGGATTTGAAAATATTGAAGTTTTTTAAAAATTTCAAAGTTCAGTTTGAGGCTCTTAGAAGTCATTTTTGGGCTTGAAAGTGGTTGTAATTGGCAAAGTGAGTTAATACTTGATAGAACATTTCACGAACTTTCCAATAGTTCAAACGGTTCATTAGTTGGACTCTTGGATCAAAAGTAATGGCAATTGGAAGTTGGGTCTCCCGAATTGAAAAATGTGAAAACATGTTGGACACATAAAAGAGTTGCAAAGGAGAGTTACATGTGTTGTGTGTTTTGACACATCATAGAGGATGCCACTTTTTGGGTGGTTTTAGCTCATAGTTTTGTAAATATCATTTGACGGTTTCATGTATTGAATCTCTTATATATTATGTGCTTGAGATGGAGGTTGTGTGTGAGAGTCTTCTAGATGTTGAGTTGCCTTTGGATCTTTGGTTGGTATACTCTTGTGAAAATTTTGCGCTGTAAGTATATTGTAATTTTCAAATTTTGTTGATTTTAAAATAATATATTGAGTGGCTTTTGGAATGGGGTTTTTCTCTTGAAAGAGTTTTCCCTATGTAAGTTGTGTTGTGCTATGAGTGATATTTATGTTTATTTTTGTTTGGTTTCTATAATTATTATAAAGATCTGAAATTTTTTGCATACCCTCATCTCAAGATTAGTGTAGGAAGTTGTTCCACCACTTTACTTTCTTACAAGTGGTATCAGAGCTTGATCATCTTTGGTTTTAGTTGTGGGTTGTTGGGTTTTTTGATCTAATTTAGTTTTGAGTGAGAAATTGTACATAAAATACTTTGTGATCTTGTTGTAAGAATTTTCAGATGGCAAACACATTTGGGAGAAGAGGTAGATAGTTTTTTCTAGTAACAATTTTGAGAAGTGGAAGTTGAAGATGGAGGATTTGTTAATTGATCGAGATCTGTGAGATGTTGTCGATGAGAAAGTTAAAAAGCCTATAAATCTTACTTTGGCTGCTCAATATGATGTTATAGACTATGAAGCCAAGGGTCTAATTAAATTGTGTCTGATAGACTCTATTTTAATCAATGTTCATGAAGAGTCCTCTTCAAAGAAACTATGGAATAAGCTCGGTGACATATATCAAACCAAATCTTTAGTGAACAAGATTTCTTGAGTAATAAATTGTAATCCTTGAGAATGGAAGAGGGTGGACGAATTGCAGGCCACTTGGAAGCTATGTTACACGGGGGCGTGTCCCTGACATTTTTTGCCATGTCCCCACACCGAGGATGTGGGGATGACTAGGGATGTTTCCTAGCCGTTCCCAAAAAACCAAATTAGTTGAGGACATTTCTGAGACGACAGAACAAGGTGGGGACGGCTGGCTATCCCCAAGACACGTCAGGGACGACCGACTGTCCCCACATCGACTGCTTTATTTTTTGTAAAAAACACACAACTAAAAAAAACACTTTCTATTGCCTGTTGTGGGCCCCATGCCCCTCTAAACCCTAATGCATTCAAATACTATACTCCTATTCACTTATATTCATTTTTACATGAATGTTTTTTTGCAACCAAGTTAGAAAGACAAAGAGGAGGGTTTGAAAGTGTTGTTGGGAAAACCAACATTGGTGAGGAGTGAGGTAGCAGCCAACAAGAGAAGTAAAAGAGGTATGTTAATCTTCTATTTGTTTTTTTTTTTTCAATTTTTTTCAAAGTTTCAAAGATGGAATGTATGATTTTTTGTTTACATTAGCTCAAACAGATCCTATTGGGTGGTGGACATGGCATGGCAAAGATGCACTAGAGTTGAGGACATTTGCTATTCGCCTCCTTTCATAGGTTGCTAGTTCCTCTTCTGTAGAGAGGAATTGATCTACATACAACTTTATTCACTCTATCAAGACAAATAGGTTGATATCTAGATGTGTAGAGAAGTTGGTGGCTGTGCATAGTGCTTTGCGACTCCAGGATTGTCAAACTTTAGAGTATTGACAGATTCTAGCTTTACGATGGGATGTTGATCTAGAGGGTGCCACCTAGATTGATGAGGAGGACACACAAGAGGGATTAGTTGGAGTCACATTAGATGAGCCAGCCCCTCATACTCATAGTGGCAATGATGTAGAGTCAGACTCTAATTTTGATGCAATGTTGGGAGATGCTAATTAGAGGCAGCCTCATACTTTCCATCACTCTGTTTTACAATTTGACATTTGTGACTATCATTTGGACAGTTGTAGTGCAAACTTGTAGCCTTTGGGAATTTTGGTGTATGTAGTATTATTTTTTATTTTTTTCTAATTTTATATCATATGCACATTGACAATGAATTATGGAAGCAATTAAATATTAATTTGTTCAACTCTCATGTGAACTCTATTGTTGTGTTTTAAGGATTCTATAATGTACATGTCAATATGATGAATGCCTTATTAATGTTATCATATGAATATTTGAAACTTCCCTATATTTTTAAATTTCTATATTTTTATATAGTCGTCCCCTTTGCCATCTGTTGTCATCTCCAAAAATGGCCTAAAAAAAATCCATCCTCAAAACACAACCCCTCGTCTCCATGTCCCCTTGTCCCGAAGACTTGGTGGAACATAGCTTGGAAGCATTCAGTATGTTAGTGGCTCAATTAGGATTAGTTGGTGTAAAAATGGAGGAGAAATGTCAGATCTTGCTGTCTTCTTTGTCTGATTCGTAGGATTCTCTTGTTATGACTATTGGGAGTACTTCTATTGTCTTGAAAGTTGAAGACGTTTTGATTTTTTTGTTCGTAGAAGACCTAAGGAAAAAGATAAGAAAAATGAGAAGCATGGTAAATCCAAGTCTAAGGAGAGATCTAAATCTCATGGAAAGTCTAAATCTTTTTGTTGGAATTGTAGTAAGCTTGGACACTTATGTAATGAGTGCAAAGAAAAAAAGAGAAGAAAATAAAATGATTATGATTTTGAGTTCGAGAAGGAAGATGGTGATGTGGTCATTCCAACTTTGGCCACTTGTGCAAGTAATGATGCATGGTTAGTTGACTTAGGTGCATTTTTTCATATGGCCTCTAATAGAGATTGATTTTTTGAATATGAAGGATTTGATGGAGGTAAGGTGTAATTGGATGATGATTCTTCGTTAAATATTGTTGGCTGTTGTAAAGTTAGAATTAACTTTTCTGATAGTAGAATAAAAAAGATTAATGGTGTCTCACATATCCCTGGATTAGCACAAAATTTATTATTTGTGAGCAAAATATAATAGATGCAAATGTATAAGTAGTCTTTTCTAATGCAAGATGCAAGATGGTTAGAGGTGCTATGGTGATTGTTAGAGGTAATGTTGTATAAGCTTGATGCATACACTATTGAGTGCAATAGTACTTTCGTAAAAAACAAGTCTATGGTTACTTCATTGGAAAAGGTAAGGGTTTCATCTTAAACAAATGTGCATGGTTTTTGGGTACCCAAGGGTGCTCTTTCTTTTGAATCAAAATTACCTGCAGAGAAGACTATGTTATGACACTAGACACTTGACCACATTGGAAAAAAGAGTCTAAGGACCTTGACAAATAAAAAAACCTTGTTGAAGGGTTGTTTGGTTGTAATTTTGATTTTAATCTATGTGAGTGTTGCATTTATGGTAAATAAAACCACATTCAATTTTACTTGAGTTCTCATGGTGTATTGGATTTTATTCATGTAGATGCGTCTGGTCCTGCAGATGTTCCTTTGATTGGAAAATCCACATATTATATTTCATTTGCTGATGATTATAGTAGGACATGGATATATTTTAAAAAAGTAAATTTGAAGTTTTTAGTTGATTTAGATAATTTAAAGCAATGGTTGAGTTGCAGACTGGGAAAAAAATATGTTTGAGGATTGACAATAGTGGTGAATTTTGCTCTAATGATTTTGATAGATTTTGTAAAGATTGTGTAAAGATTGCGGCATTCACGGACAAAAGACAATTCCATATTCTCCACAACAAGACAGTGACAGAGAAGGCTAGGAGTATGCTTAGTGGTGTTAGGAGTTGCCTCAAAAGAATAAACAAGACAGTGATGGAGAAGGCTAGGAGTATGCTTAGTGGTGTTAGTCTAGAACAAAGGTTTTGGGTTGAAAATGTTGCCACTGCTTGCTAGCTGATTAATTGGTCTTCTACATCAGCTCTTGTTGATAAATTTTTTATGGAGGCATGGTTGGGTTGGGTCACAAGACTTCACTGAGACATCTTAGAGTATTTGGTTGTGAGGTATATGCACATGTGCCAAAAGAGAAGTGAGCAAAGTTGGAGAACAAGGTTGTGAAATGTATCTTCATCGGATATAGTTATGGTGTGAAAGGATACAATCTTTGGAATCCTATTGCATAGAAGGTAATATATAGTAGAAGTGTTATTTTTAGAGAAAGTCTTCTTTTGTTACATTGCAGTCATAACAAAGTGAACAAAAATATGCGATTCAATTTCCTTTTACATTTGAGAAAGTTGAATTGATACCCCTAGATAGACAAGAAGTTGAGGAGAGTTCATTTAGCTCTGAATCTTCAGAAGAGGAGAAAGAACTTCCAACTCAACTTGTTCGAAGGTCTAAAAGACATAGACAACTACTTGAAAGGTATTCACTTGATGACTAGAGATGTATTTTTGCTTTGAATACGAACATGGATGAACCTAGATTTGTAGAAGTGGCATTGGGTATGAATGATGCAGAATCTTGGAAGATTGCTATGGATGAAGAAATGACATCTTTAAAAATGTTTGATACATGGGATTTAGTACCATTGCTTGAACGAAAATCTATTGGTTGCAAATGGGTGTTCAAGAAAAAGATTGGTACAAATGGAGGTATTGAGAAGTACAAAGCACAGTTGATTACAAAAGGTTACTCTTAGGTTGAGGGTGTTGATCACAATGAGATATTTTCTCCTATTGCAAAAATGACATCCATTAGATTCTTACTTTCTATTGCTGCTGTTTATGATCTAGAGGTTGAGCAAATGGATGTGAAAACAATTTTCCTTAATGGTGATTTGGAAGAAGATATTTTTATGACACAATTAGAGCACTATGTGGTGAAAGGTAAAAGTAATTTGGTTTGTAAATTGAAGAAATCTTTGTATGGCCTCAAACAAAGTCTTAAGATGTGGTACCAAATATTTGACACATATGTATTGAGTTTGGTATTTGAGCATTCTAAACAGGTCACTATGTTTATTATAAAACTAATGGTGATCCTTTCCTATTTATTGCATTATATGTTGATGATATGCTATTTATTGGTAAAGGGAAATGAATGATTTTAGAACTAAAGTCTCAACTTGTAGTTAAATTTGAAATGAAAGGTCTTGGTGCAACTAAACACATTATTGGGATGGAAATCAAAAGAGATAGAGTGAACAAAATACTATGGCTTGGGCACAGTAAGTATGTCAATTTAGTTTTACAGAGGTTTAACATGCAAGATTGTAAGCCATTATGTGTTCCTCTTGCATTCAGAACAAAGTTATTTGCTTTAGATTGTCCAACATCCGAATCAAAGATGGAAGACATGAGTAGGGTGTTTTACTAGAGTGCAATTGGAAGTTTGATGTATGCTAATGGTTTTCATTAGACTAGACATTGCAATATGTCTAATCATGGTAGAATTCATTGAGATGCAGTTAAAAGTGTCTTCAAATATTTGTGGGGCACCTTAGAGTATTCTTTGTGTTGTCATGGTAATTTGATAAAAGACATGATTCCCTTGATATTCATGGTTATGTGGATTCAAATTGGCAAGGTGATGTTGATAATAGGCGATCCAAGAGTGCTTACGTGTTTACTTCATTTGGTGTTGCAATCGCTTGGATGGGTAAGTGATAGGCTGTGGTTGCTTTGTCCACGACTGAAGTTGAGTAAATGACAACTATTCATGCTTGTAAAGAAGCCATTTGGCTTAAGAGATTGTGTTCAATTATTGAAATAAAACAGGGTGTAGTGATAGTTTATTGACAGTTAGAGTGTGATCTAGCTAAGAACTTGACATTTCATGCTAGGACCAAGCACATTGATGTACAATATCATTTTGTTAGAGATATGGTTAAAGATGGCATGGTGAAGCTAGTTAAGGTAGAAAGTTTGATGAATGTTGCAAATTATTTAACTAAGCCTATGAGCACAAAGAAGTTCATATGGTGTTTGGAGTCTATGTGCCTCTTGACCCTTAGCAATTAAATCATGGCGTTGGTACTTCTTTTGCTCTTGCAAGGTGTTTGACAATTGGGAGAATGTTAGGAAAATGGTGTCTCAACCTTGCAATTACAAGAGATTACTATTTATAGTAGGTTTACATTGGAGCACAAATTGGTTCATTTTTTTTTCAAAGCTACAAAATGGAAAAATAAACATGTTGATAAATTTTGTTACAAAGTCGTGCTTGGATTTGAAGATATTAAAGTTTCCATTTTTGAAAGTTTCAAAGTCCAGTTTGAAGCCCTTAGAGGTCGTTTTTGGGTCCAAAAGTAGTCGTTACCGGTGAAGTGGGTTTTAACTTGAGAGAGTGCTTCACAAGGTTTTTGGTGGTTCAAATAGTTTGTCAATTGGACTCCTGGATCAAAAGTTATGGCTTCTAGAAGTTGGGTCTTTTGAATTGGGAAATGTGAAAACGTGTTGGACACATAAAAGAGCTGCAAGGTGGAGTTACATATGTTGGTGTGTGTTTTGACACATCATAGGGCATCTTTGATTGGAGATAAGTTGGGTGCCACTTTTTGGGTGGTTTTAGCTTATGGTTTTGTAAATGTCGTTTGACGGTTTCATGTATTGAATCTCCTATATATTAGGTGCTTGAGATGGAGGTTGTGTGTAAGAGTCTTACAAATGTTGAGTTGCCTCCAAATCTTTGATTGGTGATACTCTTGTGAAAAAATTGCTCTGCAAGTATATTGTAATTTTGTTGATTATAGAATAATATATTGGACGACTTTTGGAGTGAGGTTTTTCTCCCAAAAGGGTTTTCCCTATGTAAATCACTGTGTTGTGGTATGAATGATATTTATGTTTATTTCTATTTAGTTTTTGTAATTGTTGTAAAGATATGAAAAGTTTTTTAATAACCCTCCTCTCAATATTAGTGTAGGAAGTTGTTCCACTACCTTTTTTACAAAAATTGGGAACTGTATTGATTTGCAATTAATCAGAAAACAGAATCTGCTTTCATGAACTAATTGGTTACCGAAAAGATTGAATATACGCTTAATGACCTTAGACATAATGCCATTTTAGCAATTTCCTCTATGCAGGGTGATGCAGTATGGTGGCCAGGAGTTTCACTTTTGAGAGTGATGTCATCAAAGAGAATTAGCAGAACCTTATTTATTAGTTCTTTCCTTGAAAAGAAGAGTGTGATATTGCTACAGATAATTTTAGACCAAGGAAAATAGCTCGCCTGAGAAAGTTAAAGAAACCCATAATCCCATCAAGGCATCACAATGTTTGGGCAAATCCCAATTTGAGGGTTTCACCAGAAAGAAGATTACACTTTACAGTATTGAAAAGGAAAGTTCCAGACAGAAACTGAGATTGAAACTTCATGCCAAACTTGAACAGATAGTTCTAGATGTTGTATGATGGAACATCACACAAGCACATTTCATCTTACAAGAACTTTACACACACACAGACACTGTACACAATGCAGCATAGATAACAGAGAATTAGGAATAGGAAAAGAGTCTTCACATTCATCAAATGAAATATATAGTTCATACGACGCTTTTAAAACACATAGAACAGTAATATATTGATATTAGATGCACCCAGGAGCAATGCACAATACAATGTAAATAGGAGTGACGGAGGCCTAGGATGTTTGAACTTACCTGACTAACAAAAAGTCAAAGTAACATTCTCAACTCCTATTCCTAATTCTCACACAATATATAGCATACCACTTTATTTATTTATTTATTGTGAATCTTTATAACAATTCTGTCTAAAGGCTTATTATATTACTGAATCGTTGTATTTATGGACTTTGGGGGTTTTGAGATCTTGGAAATCACTGATCTAGAAGCAATTTTGTTTTGCACATACAAAAATGAAAAATAAATAAAAAAATTACAACTGATCCATCCAATACCCTACTTTAGTATTTTTGCATGGATTTACTTTTGCGAGAGAATCAATCTGTCTTCTCCTGTACTCTTTGTATTGTTTTCCTCATTTTTTTCTGAAAGCTTATTGAATGTATGCTATTTTCTAGCTTTATTTCTGGGAATCTTATAACTGTTAGTGGCATACAAAACAATCAATTGAAACCCTTCAGGGAAGTTTCTTTGTGAATTGAAACAGTCACATTCAATAATTTCAAGAGAAATAGGCTCACCTTGTGCCAGGTGTTCAATGCTAATCAGAATTTTCTAAGTCATTCCAATACCCATGGTTTGATCAAAATGTAAAATGAGAATAGTTTGGATAACAAAAATCAGGTTCATAACAAGCTCTTTGTTTTTCATTTGAGATTTTTCATTTTAATCAGTCTAAAGGACATTGGACTGACCTCTAGCAACAGAGATCAGCATGATATTGATCTAAACATGGTTTAGATGGGAAATTCATAAACTTTTAGTTTGATTTCAATGATGTTTCAGTTTAACCTACTATCAGTCTCGATGAACTTTTCCTGTCTAGGTTCTGTCTTTTTCTCTGTTATTGAACAGCTCTCCATTTTATGTTAACACTTCAAATATAAATTGGGATCATAACATCAATTTGTGTTATTTATTGTCATCTGTCAGTAGTAGCTAAAGTGACATTTTTTTCACTGACTGCAAGGTTTAGGATTGTGAGCAGTTTCTAGTTGACTTTTGATGCCAAGGATCATGGTTGACATGGTCATCTGTAATTATCACACAACTTAGTGCATTGAGAAGGAATACACACAAGCTACTTGGTTTGTGAGTCTGCAGCTCCATTCCCTTAGAACTGATTGATATCATCCTTCTCTCATTGACTTGATTTTCTTGTATCATTATTCATAGGCAGAAACTAGGTGCATTCTAAATTGAGCACACAAATTAGAGTTTTGTATTTTTGGTTTGCTATGCTGGACAAACATTGTAATCATGCTCTTATTTCCTTCCCATAATTTTTGAATTGACATATAATTATACAGGTTGGATTTCTTCATTCCAGAGCTTTGATTAGTTTCCTATTTGCTCATCATACAAAACAAAAATCAGGAGGTATGACTCCTATAATACAAAATGAATTTAAAACAAATTGCATCGAATAAATTCAACTTATAGTAATCATAAATTTTGAAAACCATATTGTTAGAATTTATGCTAGCAAGAGATGGTTCTCAATCTCTTTAATCAATCATATTATTTTGGCCTTCTTTTCTCATGCTTTATATAGCTTTGATGGACAATTTGTGATACCAATGCAACCAAGTAGCTTACATTTTGAGGGTAAGCGGCAAGCACTCTCTTGCTTAAGAACTCTTCAAGGGTTCTGAGCAATCTCCTTAGCCTTTGCACCCAACACAGTATTTCTATGGTTTTATGCTTATTAAATTTTCTTCCATGTAGGCTGTTATCCTTCTATTGTAATGCTTTGGCATAGCTTGCATGAAATATATTAATATAAAGAATAAGCTTATCTCTTTGACATCAAATAAGATGATAATCCATTTCTGTGTACTGTGTAGAGCACCTTATGATTTCCTAAATTGCATGCCTGAACATTCACCTACTCAAATAGTTAATATGAGTTTTCATTCACTGTTCTACTTATTGTCAAAGCACTATCCTGCTTTACAGGAATTATTTCTCTTCTTATTATCCGCAACTTGATTTTTTGATAAATGATCCTCTTTGAAGGGCTTTTCTATTTCCCTTTTCACAGTTTCTAGTCATCTACTTGATGAAACACATGTACATCTTTTCTTTCCCTCTGTATTTGGATTGCACATTTATTGCAATCTTTTGTGATATTGTATCTATTTAGTATTTACCTTTGGGAAACACTAACACTAGCTATGAGGAATGTTAATTTTCAAGCATCCAGGTTAAAGGAGTTCAATTTTTGAAATTAATGCTTATTCACATATTAGCATGCTCCTTTATTATCACCATTAATATTTGAATAAAAAATTGTGCCTTTATTTCCCATACAGCAAAGCATGTAATGACTTCTTATTTTCTGCTATGTTCTCAAGTTTACAGGGGTTGAGGGGACTCTATTCTGGCTTCTTTCCTGCAGTTTTAGGTTCAAGTTTATCGTGGGGCTTGTATTTCTTCTTGTAAGTTGTTTTGGTTCTCAAATTACCCTTTATTGTTCTTAAACTACCATATCATCTTGGAGAAACAAAACAAAATTAAAACCTAAGTAGTATTAGCTGGTTTTTATTATCATCAGTCTGTAAGTTTCAGTGGTATTATCTGGTTTTTGTAGCTTACGTGCAATATGTTCTTTCACTTCAAGTTATCACCTTAGTGCTTTTTGAATTAACAAACAAAAAATTAGAACCTTTCTTTTGTCTTTCTCTAGTTGTAAGTGTTTCCAGAATATTCTTGGAAGATTACTCAACTGATTGCAATGCAAAACAAGAGTTAGAGTGCTGGCCTCCCAAATTTCATTATATATTTCTTTTCTATGGAAGCTACAATTCAATCTTTGCTTACAAGAAAAAGCAATCAAGCTGCAAAGATAAAATTTTAAATGTTGGAACAATTATCCCAAAAAGGAACAGACCATATTGGCTACAAAGAAGGGCTAACATTTTCATTCATATGAGCATATATTCACCTTTACACAAACAACCAATGGTTCGAGCAAAAATAACCTTGTCAGCTACAGTAGATTTTTATTTGATAAAAATCAAATGACTATTATGTTGTTTAATCAAGATTCAATTGCATTGTTTTTGAGTCAAACTCATTGACCCAAATGACTGTTAATCTTGAAGATTTTGACTCTGACATGACTGTTCCTTAAACCAACTGAAAATTAATTTAGCAGCAGTAAAAATTACTTACATCATTTAATATTCATAAAAATAACTTACAGTAGACTGCAGAAAAAAATACCATATAGCAGACCTCCAGTTGGGCATCCAGCAGAAAATAAAAAGCACTATGAAATAATTCTGTATTGAATTGTTACAATGCTGCAACAAGGCGATTGTTTATAGAGTTTCACAAGCTCAAATAACAAAAAATCTGAACATAACACATATCATGCATTTAATATGCAGTGCTTACAAAATGGGTGATACATAATAAACTAGCATGCTATATACTCTCAAATAGCAGTTAAAACTAAAAAGGTCTGCACTAAAATTAGTGACAAGCTATGTTACACCAAGTTTCTAGGATGGGGATGGCAAGAAATGTGGGGAAGCTAGCAAATGGGGGGACATGTTTTTGGGACAGTACTAGATGGGATGCCTTTTTTCAGGGGACAGTAATTAAAAAATAGGAAAAATAAAAAAAGTATAGGAAATTTCTATTATTCATATATAAGGCATTCACCATATACATTATAGAACCATATTATGAAACATTAGAGCTGATTTGAGAGTTCATGAGTTGACAATCAACATACAAATTAAACTTTCAATGCCTAATCATTTCAATTTGAGTTTCCAAAACCAATGTGCATATACATAATACAACAAAATGAAAATGCCAAAAAGCTACAAGTACAAAACGAAAAAATGTAGACAATCTAAGATCTATTGCTGCTATTCCTCTGCCTCACCCTCGCCTAAATCAAAATCAGACTTTGAATTTGATTCACTGCCAATATCAGGGGCTGCCTCATCCAATGGCACACACACCATTCCCTCCTATGCCTCATCAATTTGTGTGATGTTTTGGGGATCAACATCCTACTGTGAAGCTGGAGTCCATCGATCTTGAAGTCGCAAGGCACAATGCATGACCACCGACTTTTTCATTTGTTGAGAGGTAACTTTGTTCCTCTTGATAGAGTGGATGAAGCTGTATGTAGATTGATTCCTCTTTGTAGCAGAGGACCTGATTATCTGTGAAAGAGGCAAACCACAAGTATCCTCAACTCTAATATATCCTTGCCATGCCATGCCTTCTTAGCTGTCTTTATTACTGGACAAACCTTAATCCCTTGTCTTGTAGTGCCCAAGAGGTGACTATACATCCTAGTGTAGCTTTGTCTAAAATCTTTGTTGCAAATATGACAACCACAATCTACCCCCCCTCCCTGAATTTTTCTTTTTGTCCTTGACTATAGCTCTTACAAATTGGAGATGAGGTTAGAGGGTTTGCAAGGGCCCTTTGCATAAGGTTTCAAAATGGTAGAAGGGCATTCAAACGGTGTTATGACCCCTAGGGTTTTCAAACTGATTAACCAATTTCAGAACTAAGATTTCAATTAAAATTTTCACATCAACAACATTAACATCCACAAAACAATGGCACCCAAATAACTCAAAGCTTCAAAAGAATTCAATTTCAAATGGAAATCGTAATTCAGATTTGATGCACAGTCAAATATTAAAAGTCAGAGTTCAACTGGAAGTGTTTGGGATCCGTTACAAGCTTACAAATACTGCTGAAAGGTGATTACAATGTTTGGATGCAATTGTCCTTAGGTTTCCTCCATGCCTAGCCTCCTCAAGGTTGATCCAGATCTGATTTGTGGGTTGTGGTGATCTTGCTGGAAAGTGTGGAGCTCTGAACTCAATGGCTGGAACTTTTCTTCGTTGATTTGAGGTGTGATACAGTGCCCTAGTTGCCTTGACCCTGTAGGGTTGGATTTGAACCCCCTTGTGACTTGCTGCTGTAGATGACCTTTTGACTACTTCCTATAAGAGTAAGATCATCGAGAGACAAAGCTAAAACCAACAATTTAGATTTATCAAATAAAAAATAAAGATTAGATTTGCAGCAGTTTTGGTGAAGCCTAAATTTAATAAGTAATAATTAGTCCGAGAGTACCAAGCATGAGGTGCTTGCTTCAGCCCATATAGGGCCCTTTTCAGCCTGCATACTTGAGTATTTTGTCTATGCACCTCAAATCCTCTAGGCCGATTATAAATCTCTTCCTCTATGTTGCCATTCAAAAAAGTTGTTTTTACATCTATTTGATATAAAGGCCAACCAAGATGAGAAGCAAGAGACATAATTACTCATTCATAGGAATACCTTGTAGTTGGAGCAAAATTCTCATCATAGTCAACTCCATCTTTTTGAGAGAACTCACTTGCAACAAATTTGGCCTTGAATGTCTCTATGTTTCCATCTTCTGTGTGCTTTACTTTGTACATCCAGTTTGAATCAATCATTGACTTCCCATGAGGACTTGCTACAATCTTCCGAACATCATTATGAATAATGGAGCTATACATCTCTGCCATGGATTTTTGCCATATTTTCTTTTAGGCTGCCTCCTCAAAAATGGAAGTCTCGTCATCAATGATGGAAGACATTAAAGCAACATAACTTGGAAACTTCTTAGGGGGATGACTCAACTTGAAAGAAGTTTTTGGTTCTCCTATTTGCTTGTGTCTCCTGCAAAGATTGGGTACACCATTTAGGCTTCCTAGCTGTTTTAGATGAGGCAGAGTCATCGTCAGCCTTACTAGAACTTGGTTGATTAGCAATAAGGACTGCTGCATTTTTCTGTTTAGAACTTGGAACAGTAGGCTGTTAGCTGCCTTCAACCTCCATGGGAGGCTCTCGAGGTGTAGAGGACTGAGCATTCTCATCAAACTTAACATCTTTGCTCATTACAATTTTTCTTTGCAATGAAACATAATTTTGCAGGCCTTGAATGACTCACTGTATCCCATAGGCTGGAGGGTTCAAACTTTGCCATGTTTTCCTCTAGCACATGAATGTAATAGGACTTCCAAACACCCAAAAGTGAGAAACATCAGGTTTCTCTCTAGTAAAGGCTTCTTTTGGAGTCTTGTCCTTAAACACTTTTTGAGGACATTGATTTAAAATGTATACCGCACAGTTGCATGCTTCAGCCCAAAGAAATATGGGCTGATCCAAGTTTTGAATCATAGACTTAGCAGTCTTTATTATGGACCTGTTTTTCCTCTTGACAACCCCATTCCGCTGAAGGTTGTAAGGTATTGTCAACTACCTCATGATCCATGCATCTATACAAAAAAATCTAAGTCCTTGGAGATGTATTCATCTCCATTATTAGACCTCAAAACCTCAATCCTTCTATTTGTATAATTTTCCTCAAGAGCTTTGAACTTTTGAATTTCCCAAATGTTGATGTTATTGCAGCTTCGGGCTTCATACTTCCTTAATTATTTGTGATTATTTAATGGCAACATATCTCTACGATGGCCGACCTCCTTTGTAATTATTATTTATTATTTGTAATTATTTTTATGGTGGCCGACTTTGTCCTTGAAAAGGTGTGACCCCTATAAGCAACATGTATATATAGAAGGTCACTTTCTCTCATTTGTGCATCAAGAAAAGTTCGATCTCCTTCTCCATTAAGTGCAAGTTCTTCAAGAAGAGTAGTGCAAATTCATATAGGAGTAAATTGTGAGTCTATTCAAGTGCAGATTGAAGGGCAGATTATTAGTGTGTGTTACAGCCATTGTTGGTGTTGTTTATTGGCCTTGTGTGTGGCCTCATTGTAAAGAGACTTGTTGTCATTACTTATATATATAAGAGATATATTTGTTGCTGGGTTTTTCTCCCTCAAGAGGAGGGTTTTCCCAGGGTATCTGCTGTGTTATTGTGTCTGATTTTGAATTAATTTTCTGTGCATTAAATCTGATCATAAAATTAACATGGTATCAGAGCGGGTTTGAAGAAGATCTTGATCAGATTGTTATTACAGCGATACTCCTTTCTCTCTTTCTCATCGTTGTTTACTTCTATCTCTTCGTCAAGATGGTGATCGGTTTTAAGCTTGAGGATAGACTTGAGGGAGCATCTAATTTCACATCTTGGAGATTTAGAATTATGCTCACCTTGGAAGAAAGTGAATTGGCTGAGTTTGTGGAGAGAAAAGTTTCTGAGCCTACTGATGAGGAAGAGAAGATTCAATGGAAGAAGAAAGATATTAAGGCAAAGAAGATGTTAGTTGATTCCGTGAAGGATCATATTGTTCCCATCATCTCTAAGATGAAGACGGCAAGGGAGATGTTTAAGTCTTTGGAGGAGATGTATGAGATCAACAACACAAACCATGAACTTGCATTAAAGCAACAACTTCATCATGTGAAGATGGCGGAAGGAGAAATTGTCATCGCTTACTTCATGAAGATTTTCGAATTGAGAGATCAGCTCTCTTCTATTGGTCATTTTGTTGATGTCAAGGATTTGACCATGCTTGCCCTTAATGGTCTTCCTTCATCTTGGGAGTCTTACATTCAAGGAATCAGTGCAAGATTGAAATTTCCCAAGTTTGATCGTTTGAGGGCAGATTGTATTCAAGAAGAGTCTAGGTTGGCTGCGAAAGGTATTGGTCGAAGCTCTACAAATGAAGACATTCATGTTCTTTCTGCTCAATCCTCGAAGAAGAAAGATAAAGGTGGAAAGAAAGGATATTTCAAGAGGAATAGAGATAAAGGAGTTGATGGTGCTCCCGCATTCAAGAAGAAGTGGGACCTCTCCAAAGTCCAATGTTTTTGGTGTGATATGTTTGGTCACTATGCAAAGGATTGCCCCACTAGGCCTAATCAACATGCTTCATTTGCGGATGTCGATGAGATCTCTCCTCAAAAGGATTCTAGGGAATTTCTATTCTAAGCCATGGGCCTGTGTTCAAGCCATGAAGGTTGTGTGCTGATCTGTACGCAAGAGCAACGTCCAACATTTGCATCCATCAAAATATTTAAAGAGATAAGTATTCTTTGTTTGCTGCATTATATCATTTAGTTGGATCTTGTAATTAGTAAAGAGAGATAGTGGTTTCTCTTGAATTGTGTTCACTAGCATAAGATCCTTTGAAGATTTCATTTATTGCAAGTTATTTCATGTTGGTTGTGAAGATTTTTGAGTGTAACTATGAAATAAAAAGAGAATTGTAAATTCGATGGTGATTAGTTGGTCACATCGATATCATTCTCTAATGCATGAACTGTGATAGATCCTTGAACTCTTGGAGAGAGTTGGTTCTACATGCTAACTGCATAATGCATTCAAGAAATATGTAGTTGTGCAGATTGTTTTTTTTTGTTGTGCTGAGTTTGGCACTCTCGAGAGGAGTAAAAGATGGAAGAAAGAGTTATATCAAAATTCAATAAAGCTAAGTTTCCTTATCCCTTCATTATGGTCTTTTGATATATTTCTCTTTTGTGTTGATTTATTTATTCATGTTTTAATATTGTTCATAAATTCTTATGTATTCATGCTATAACTTGAAATAGTAAACCTTGTATGATTCCAGCCTTGATAAAGAAATGATCAAGCGTGAAGTCACAACTTGCAGCCATGGGACTAAGTTGGTGGCCATAGGGAGTTCACTTCCAGAAGTCTTATTTGCAATCTCTGAAGCAGGGATCAAGAGGGAGTTTTGTAACTCATTGAGAAGAAGTGAAGATTATTGTATTGCAAGGCTAGGTGCTAAACCCTTAGAGGATCCCTTCAGCTGCTGAGATCAGAATTGCTCAAGACTGTCTTCTGGATTTGTCATTGGTAGCTCCGCAAACCTATTCAGAATAGTGTGATCTGGGATGAGGTCGAGGAGGACTATTCTGAACTCTCTATGGTACCAGAGGTGTGCACTGGAAAACATTTATCTAAGGCAAGCGTTGCAGGCAATCTTGGACGATGAGGTCAGAAGGTCGATGCAAGTACTTAAAGATTCAGAGGGAGCCTACTATTGATATTTTGAAGAGATTTGGTACGATGGATTGCAAATCCATGTCTACACCTATGGAAACCAACTTGCACAAGTTGAAGGAGGTTGCAACTAGTTCAGACCTGGTGGATCCCACGATGTACAGGCAGTTGATTGGATCCTTGATGTATTTAGTTAACACTAGACCTGAAATTTGCTATGCAGTAAGTGCACTTAGTTAGTTCATGTGTGAACCGAGGCAGGTACATCTTGTTGCAGCGAAACATGTCCTGAGATACTTGCATGGAACAATTGGATATGGGCTGAGATATTCTTCAGGTGTGATCTTGGAGCTGCATGGTTATACAGATTCTGTTTCGGCAGGTTGTGTTGTTGATCAGAAGAGCACCTCTGGATGTTATTTCAGTTTGGGGTTTGCGATGATCTCTTGATGTAGCAGGAAGCAGTCTTCAGTGGCACTGAGTACCGTAAAGGTCATGTACATTGCAGCATGTGTGGCAGTTTGAGAAGCAGTGTGGCTTTGGAAGCTCCTTGCAGGATTGGTTGGACAATCGTTGGAGCTAACTGTCATCCATTGTGTTAATTAAGCTATCTGGAGCCTTTTGTCAATACAGTGTTTCATCACAGAACTAAACATGTTATTAAGGAAAGCATTTCAGTTGAGGTATATCAGCACTGATGAGCAGACGGCAGACATTCTCACCAAGCCTCTCTCCAGGATAAAGTTTGTGTACTTTCGAGATAAGCTTGGTATGGTGAAGAATACAGCCTTAACTGAGGAGTCTCAGTATTATTGATCCTCTTTAATGAGTTCTTCTCTATGAGAGAAGTTCAAGGTGAAATCCCTTGATTAATGAGTTCTTTGTGAGGGAAGTTCGGGGTGAAATCCCTTGATTAATGAGTTCTTCTCTGTGAGAGAAGTTCGAGGTGAAATCCCTTGATTAATGAGTTCTTCTCTGTGAGAGAAGTTCGAGGTGAAATCCCTTGATTAATGAGTTCTTCTCTATAAGAGAACTTCGAGGTGAAATCCCTTGATTCCACCCTCTGGGAAACCATGGTGAAAGTCATGTTGAGGTGACATCATCGCATGAAGTGATGAACATGTACATACCATACATGGTTGTAGCCATTATGGTTGCATCACGATGAGGTGATATCGTTTCTTTTCCACATATGGTTGTAGCCATTGTGGTTGGCATCACGATGAGGTGATGTGTCTTGTGCAGCAGGAAGTATTCCTCCCTAGCTGAGAGGGAGTGTTGATGTTATTGCAGCTTCGGGCTTCATACTTCCTTAATTATTTGTGATTATTTAATGGCAACATATCTCTACGATGGCCGACCTCCTTTGTAATTATTATTTATTATTTGTAATTATTTTTATGGTGGCCGACCTTGTCCTTGAAAAGGTGTGACCCCTATAAGCAACATGTATATATAGAAGGTCACTTTCTCTCATTTGTGCATCAAGAAAAGTTCGATCTCCTTCTCCATTAAGTGCGAGTTCTTCAAGAAGAGTAGTGCAAATTCATATAGGAGTAGATTGTGAGTCTATTCAAGTGCAGATTGAAGGGCAGATTATTAGTGTGTGTTACAGCCATTGTTGGTGTTGTTTATTGGCCTTGTGTGTGGCCTCATTGTAAAGAGACTTGTTGTCATTACTTATATATATAAGAGATATATTTGTTGCTGGGTTTTTCTCCCTCAAGAGGAGGGTTTTCCCAGGGTATCTGCTGTGTTATTGTGTTTGATTTTGAATTAATTTTCTGTGCATTAAATCTGATCATAAAATTAACACCAAAGACCTCATTTTGGCCTCCATGAAATAAATCTAGTTTTTTCTTGAAGAATCATAAAAAAGAAACATAGTGAATATTTCCAGCCAATGGAGCTGCTGACTCGGGTCTACAAACATTTGAATGGATCAGTTCTAGATACATATCCCTTGGTGGATTCAATATGTAACATATTCAACACGTTGACATGCATCCCCTTGGAGGATTCATTATTATCACAATCTTGCTATCTCAGAAGGAAATGAGATGGTTAGTAATTAATACAAGCTTTTAGAGGCTATGCATGTCATTCCATGAAATCTCAACATTGATCTGATAAGGACATCATGCATTTCAGTGCACAAGATGTTAAAAAACAATAGGAACTTCTAGGTCAGTTGTATTATCATCAGTGAGCATAAAACCAAAGTAAAGGATAAAGGCTTTTGTTCAGAAGCATCAAATAATTCAGCCTTAACAGATTCTCAATGTTCTCACCCCATCTATGAGGTTCCAATACATATGTAAAAATGATCTCAGTCTCTAGTAGTTTCTGAACCTTAAGCAACATCTAATTAATTCCTAGAGGGCTTGGGGCAGGTAATAAAAGATGTTTTCTTAAGAAAATGATGAAATCCTTTGGAATTGATACTGTTTTAATTCAAGAAATCAGAATGAGGAGTGAAGAGTTATTCAAATTGAATATCAGCACTTGAAGGACTAAATATTATGCTGCCTTAAGTCTGTATGCCCTAAGATATGGACCGCTAAATTTATCTCTAAATCAGAAAGGTAGCATTGAGCACTTTTGGCTTACAAGTTCTTGCTAGTCAGTCTGTAAGTAACTCACTGGGTTTGTAAACTGTGGTTGAGCTATCAGAATTAAGTATGACCAAACAAGGAAAATCCCTTCTTTGGTGAGTTGTAGAGATGAGATCAAATAATGTAAATTAACCTCCAGTAAAGGAGTGGAATGAAAGTCAACAATGAGAAAAAACAATATTAATAAATAGAAGGTACTGTACATTCTTGAAAGCACTCATATCTAAGATAAACGCTTTGAAATCTCTGTAAGGTTTGCTTATTTGAACAAGAATTTCTCGCTAAACCTAAGAATACTCTTATATATTGCTCATTCCAACTTATTACCTTCTTAGGTACATCTATCTACCTTTCATATATGAGGGGCATGCCACTCTATTTTGTCCTAATTGGGCTGGCTTCATAATTTAATTTATCTTTGTTCAAGTGATCAATGTGGTACCTTTTTATCTCCCAAAGCAATCAAATCATTCAGTCCCTTTCTCCCCCTGGAAGCTTTGCTTTAGAATTTCAAATAAATTACATATTATTATTTTAAACAAAATTAAATTTTCTTTTGTCAGGGACAGAATTATATTAGTTATTACATATTTCATGGTGCATCCTAGGACTCATAATGGCGGATATGTGTTGGAAGTTACTTTTTTGGGGCAAAATTCAGTTTGATGTGTTCTGAGGCTAGTATGCTTTTTGCCTGTGCTTTTTCATTCATGTCTTTAGATAGAATAGCTTTCTTTTGATACTGAAGGTGATAAAAAAATCTTGCTATTTTGGATTTTCAGCTACAGCAGAGCAAAGCTTAGATACCAAAAAGATAACGGGGAGCAGCTGGGACCTGGTCTTCATCTTGCTTCAGCTGCTGAAGCAGGCACACTTGTGAGTCACCTTAGACAGAGAAACAGAATAAGCTCTGCATAGTTTGTATTGTCATTACTGTTACTATTGTTTATGCCATTCTCCATTATCAATTCACAATTGGAAAGCAAACTTTGCACAGTTGTTGGTTCTTGAAAATATTCTAATAGATTTTGAGTTATTTTTTGGTTTTGTTGTATGGTTGATGAATAAAATATTCATTGGTATGCTGTTACTAATAAATTTCCTTGTACACTTTTGGAAACGAATTGACTGGCATAATTGTTTACCACTTTCAAGGAAGTGCAAGACCAAGAACAAAGCATGACTCTAGAGAGAAGCACTTCAAGAATGAGAAGCATTCTATAGAGAAAAATCAAGTGAAAAGCTTTTCAAATGAGTAGTTGCAGCAGATACCAGGACTCCATATTGAGCATTTTCTTTGTATCCAATTGAAATCAGATCCATCTCAGAATACTTGTTGCATTTGAAGAATGTGGTGATGTTCATGTCATGTTGAACAATGTTGTCTATACATTTAAGAATGTTCATTATGTTCTTGACATGAACAGGAACCTTCTTTCAATTAGTGAAATAACTAACAATCTTGCTCTTTCTGTTAACTTTCAAGGTGCTAAAAAGTATGGTCTCCACAGTGATAGTGTGATTACAATTGATATTTGTGAGAAAGGATTGTATAAGCTTGTTGATCCCAAGTGAATAGAGTCTCATGCATAGGCAACAGTGGAAAATGATAGTGTACTTTGGCATGAAAGACATGGGCATTTGAATTATCAGTATTTGTTTGTACTAAGTCTAATACGGTGAGTGAACTTCCATCCATAGATGAATATTAGGATGTGTTTACATGATTCCAATGGGAAAACGTAATCAACACCCATTTGGTACTAATAAAGCATGGAGGGCCAAAGGAGTTATGGACCTGGTTCATGTTAATTTGTGTGGCCCGATGAAACACCCATTCTGTTTGGAGCCAAGTATTTTTTTCTCTTTCCTTAGCACTCAAAGCCCTAGTTGAAAAGCAAGTAGGAAGACCTATCAAGTGAGTGAGGTCTGACAATGGAGGGAAATTCGCCTCCAATCAGTTCAATGAATTCTACAAGGGGAATGGCATACATGGACAACATGCTTTGCACACCTCTCAACAAAATGTAGTTGTGAAACAAAGGAATATGGTAGTAATGGAGATGGCAATGTGCATGATGGACAGTCAAAATGTACCATATAGGTACTTGGTAGAAGTTGTGAATACACTTGTTTTTGTCCTTAAGCAAAGTCCTTGTAAGGTGTAGAATTCCCAAGGAAGCATGGCCATGAAAGAGATCATCAACAAGCACCTTGTGTGCATTTTTGGTTGTGTTGCTTTTGCACAAATTCCTAAGTAGAGTAAGGTAAATTAAATGTGAAAAGTAAAACGTGTATGTTTGCTATAGTAAGTAGTTAAAGGCATACATGTAACATTATGTTTGTACAAATAAGGTTGTGATCAGCGTAGATGTGGTTGCAGGTGAGAAGATGTCTTTCTTCTTAGATGGTAAATCTAAAAATAGTCTTGTACAAAAAACTAGTATTGATAAATTTGGCGCGAAAATTGAAGAAGGCTTTGGACAAAGTATAGAGCCAAGAACAATAGAGGGGTGGAGTTTTGATGATGGCATTGAGAACTCGAAGGAAAGCCAACATAGTAAACATAAATGCCATTACAATAGTTGATATGATGTTTGGGAGGACGAAGAACTTTATGATGAACAAAGTGATACCCAACTTTCAACAAGCTCAAGAAAACAAGCACCAAAGACCAAAGTTGTGTTACACCGCACTGAAGGATGTTTGAGAAGATGAAGTGCTGAAATCTATGGTAGTTAGATCTACATGATTCGAAAAACAACTTGTGCAAGGTGGTGAGCAGGTAGATGTTTTTGACATCTGCTATTTTGTAGGCATTTGAATTTTGCATGTATTGATGAGGCAAAGGGAAAACTTGAATTTGATGATGTAGAATTTTAGGCCTTGATGCAAAATAAGTCTTGGGTGCCATTTGAATTACCCTAATGGAAGGAGTCTATTGGTTGCAAATGGCTATATGAGATTAAATGTAAATCAGATGGTTTTTTGAACAAATACAAAGCTAGGCCTGTTGCAAAAGTATATATACAATAGGAAGGTGTGGACTATGAGTAAAAATTTACCCCTACTGCCAAGATGGTAACTTAAGTCCTTGTATGGACTTAAGTAGGCTCCTAGAGCTTGATCTATAAAAAATGATCAACAGTTTCAAGATTCTAGATTTGAAAGGAGCTATTTTGATCCAACTATCTATATAAAAATCGTTTGTGATGACATTTGGTACTAGTTGTTTATGTTGATAATATTACCATTGCTGGTAGTAGAGCCAAGTCAATTCAAAAGGTGAAATCTGATATTTTATCTATTTTTAAATGATTGATCTTAGGCTCTTGCATTATTGTTACGTGTAGAATTTTGGCTACTTAAGAATGCTATATTTGTATTACAAACTATGTATGCCAAAGCTATTCAAGAAAAGTTCAAGATGCGTGAATTTAATCCATCATCTACACCAATAAAAGTTATACAACTCTCAAGTAAAGGACGAGTACTTAAAAAGGAAAAAATTAAATTATGATTTTAAGAGCATGTGGTGTAACCAA
Source organism: Sequoia sempervirens (assembly GCA_007258455.2). Lineage (NCBI taxonomy): Eukaryota > Viridiplantae > Streptophyta > Pinopsida > Cupressales > Cupressaceae > Sequoia > Sequoia sempervirens. Next base: position 53,886 of record VDFB02021499.1, on the reverse strand, counting down.
TGGAAAGACCTGCGATGTGATAGATGGAGATGTATCAATAATAATAAAAAAAGGAGGAATAAAACAAAAGTCATCATTGATAGAAAAGGAGGCGGAGCTGCCGCTAATATTAATGATTATTGGTGAAAAGGTGACAATTGTGAAGTGAATTTGTGCATGAATAATAGAAAAAACCCTACGCTGTTGTTTTCTCAAATGAATAGTCACAGAGTTTCCATTCGAACTGAGTGTGTGGAGTTACCAGTTGCGAGTGTTGTGGATGCAGAAGGAAATAGGAGTGACTTCCTTCTCGTCCCTAAAAGCTATCACAGTTCTGAGAATATGGGAGGCCCTAGAAAGCGTACTGAGCCGCACAAATTCGACTCGCTCCGCAACAATGAGGAGCTATGAGTTTGTTGAAGAGGCTGGTTTCACTCAATATTTTGCAGCAATGGAGGGATATAATGAGAGACTAAGTTACAAATTTGCTAATGCGTGGAGAGACTAAGAGGTTACTCTGGGAGGGCTTCAGTTCAAAGTGGATGCTAAGCTGATTGCTGAAGCGACGGGTTTGGCTTATGAAGGCACAGAGGTTGCGAAGGTCAGCAATGGTAAGTACCACGATTATTTTGATAAGTTTTTTTGAAGGAAAGGAAAAATTAGAACGATTTCAAAATGGGTATTCTAGCGTCAAGTTGCCACCTCCTTACCACAATGTTTGCTTCATAGTAATGAAATATTTTACTTTGGAAGGCCGATACCAGTCTGTCCATGGTTACCATTTCCCCATTCTCAACCATATTAGGCATAAGGATAAAATTAACCTGCTCTTCTTATTTTTGTCTCTCGGCCAAAGCCTCACTCAGGGTGCCAATCCACCTTTACATCAGGGCCTTATAAGAGTAATTTGCAAGTTTGTGATTTCTAGAACTCCGCAAAATAATCTGATTCTGAAAACTATTGAAAACCCCAAACCCAAAAGCTTAGTGAAAATTGAGCTTTTGGAAAATCTTCCCTCTTCGTCGCGTAAAAATCTAAAAAAGAAATCCCAAAACCCTGAGAGTTTTGGTAAGAAAAATCAAAACCCTAAAACTACTGTTTGGGTGGATTTACTTGCGGTCACACCTGAAAAAAGAAAAGATGTCTCGATGGAATTGGGAACTAAAAAAAGGAGGAGATTGTTTTTAAGGGAATTGGGTGAAGAGGTGGATACCTTAACTATCCTCGATGATAATGAGGTGGAGGGTTTACACCAGGGGGGTAGGAGGTCTAAAAGATTGGCCATGGTGGCGTCTAAAGGAAAGGAGAAGAAGAAAAGTGCTCAAAGCCCGGAGAAAACCCAAAGCCCTCCAGAAAGTATAGAGAAACAAGATGAAGAGGATAATGATTCCTCAACAGAAGAAATTCCTGACAGCTTGGGCGGTGACTCAACCGAAGAAGAGGATTTAGAGGATGACAGTGAGGAAGATCAAGGTGAGGAGGAAAGGGAGATGTCACAGTAGGAGAATGTTCGGGATGAGGAAGAAGCAAATCAAGATGCAGCTGAGAATACTAACAAAGAGGAAATTAAGATGAAGAGGATGAGAATGGGAGACTTAACAGATTGGAGGAGAAGATGCAAATGCTGGAGCAAAATATTTTTGAGATGGCGGGGGAATAGTAAGATCCAAGCCTTGGAGAATCTGATTAATGGAATAATGGAGGAAAGATTGAAGGCGCTTGAGAAAGGAATGCAAACAAAAGGTAATTGTCAAAGAATTTAGACTCTGGAAGAAGTTGTTAAGAATGTGTGCATGGTTGTTGATGCTGTGATGAAGAAAGTTGTGATGGCCACTATCTCGGGGACGGGCAAAATCAAGAAGCAACAAAGGAAGAAAGGAGCGGATGATGGTGAGGACCTTGCTGGAAAGATGGAACCAAAGACAACAGTGCACGGTATTGTTGAGGAAGATGGAACCGAAGACAACAGTGCACGGTATTGTTGAGGATCTGGTCAAAGCCTGGAAGCTGATCGAGGATGCTTAGCTTGGGTGCTTTGCTTTGCTGGTTTTTTGATTTTGATGTTTTTTTCTACTATGTTTAAGTGGATTGTGGCTATTGGTTATGGCCGTAGGTGCCAAAACTTAAATCTCCATAATGTTGGGTATATCTTAAGTAGGAACATTATGTTAGATGTTGATAATTTTTGTAGCTGGTTTGGGATGGATGATATTGATGCTGGTTTTTGGTTTTTTGATCCGGATATTAGAACTGATATGTTTGTGAAAAAAGGGATTGGTTAAGCATTTTGGTTGGGGGATTGGGAAGTTTGATGGGCTTCCCGTTTTTGCTGTCTCCCACCACTGGCTGCTCTTTTCTTGTTGTATTTTTTGTTCGGGTCGGGGCCTTTTTTCCCTGCTTAATCAATCAAAAACATTGATTCAACATCGCGGTTAGAGCAACATCGTTAGGCCCTTCCACCACCGCCACCAAGTTCCGTCGCCGTTGCACCACCTTAGTCATCTAGCCACTAGAAGGCCATCAACCTGTTGATGCGTTTTTTATGACACACCAAGCACGTTAGAATAAGAGTCTAAAGATGCTCTATCCTCTCTTGAAAAACTACCTCGTATGCTAAGATTGCAAGAAAGATCATACGACAATTCCAATGTTTCTTAAGTCAGGTCTTGACATGTGGATAAGCTCAATGGGCGTTGTGATTTGCTGGTAACACAAAGGGACTTATGTTTGACAAATTACTCACAAGTGAGGACTTAGGTGGATTTGACATTCAATGCTCTATATTTTTGTTGAGATTTTCAATTTTAAGAAAAAAAAAAAGGAAAAAGGAAAAAGGATAAGGTTAAGAAGTCCTAAACTACTTCTATGAAATCAAGAGACGGTAGAGTTTGAGTGAAACCAAGAAACAATACTTTGCTTAGCCACGCTAACGACAACTACACAAAGCAAGTGCAATCTTCTAGGATTTGTGCTTAAGATTATACTATGAATGATACTATCAAGAGAACAATATTATTCAAAGTAAACATTGAAGCATCCACATCATAAGCTCAGTCTAACTTTACACATTGAATGGAAATCATCCATTCAAAGAAAGTATGAGTGAAAGTTTCACCAAATCTATACTATCAATTTATCATTCATCTAACATGCATTCCAATCAAATTCTACTTTAATCTACTCTAGGTGGAAGGAGAATATGTAACCATGCAACCACTTGATAATAAAAGGACTCAAAGCAAATCATGCATTATGAACTTTTATTCTCAAAAGTAGCTAAAAGCAACAATTTCATAATACTCTCTCCCATTCCAATAAAATGAGAGAACGAGTGTTTATAACTTTATATAGAGTTTTGAGAATGCAATAAACAGACAAGATTGATTTGAAATCAATGGCAGAGATTAAAAGAAAGTAACCCTAATTAGGGTTTCCTAGAATACAATCAGTTATCAGTGAATGAAGTGCTGTGAGGAGCTATCTTTGTGGGAGCGCATCCTTATCCTGTCGAGTGGCATTGTACCAGATAAATCTAGAAACTATTGTGCTGACCTCCTTGATCGTGACAAGTGGCAGCATGTTGATCTTGTATTCCAGTAGGTCCAAATCATTTGCACATTCTGCAAAAGCAATTTCCCACTCCAATTCCTGTCATTGGAAGGCATGCCAGATGGACAAGAAATTGGCTGCCTTAGTCAAATTTTGCTTAAGGATTGGCCTAGTGGTGGCAAAGAAAATTTCTTGGACTCTATGCTTCAAGTTTTTTAGGTTGCAGGTCATTCTCTTGGACAATATCTTTCTCTAGTGCATCTATGGCTACCGATAGAATCTTATTCCGAATTTCCTTCGTCTACTCCTCAACTCGAATAGTATCAACCTTCACCTTTTCTAGGACTTCATTCTGTGTAATCAATGCCAAGTACCAGTTGTTGAAATCATATGCAGCACCTGCTGCAATAACCTTCCTGTCGATTAGTTCCTGCTTCGGAACTCCTTTCAGCACTTTGAGGCACAAAATAACCCTATCCTGGATATCCTGAGCGTTGTCCCACGCTTCTGCCAGAGCTGCAATCCTTGAGAGCAAAGAGGAAGTTTGCCCATATGCCAACATTAGTTTCTCTGCAAATACAACCACTTCTTCACTTCTCCTGACTATCCACTCTTTGGTTTCTCTGGCTATGATCATTTCTTCTTCAAAAGTCTCCTGTGAAGAGTTCATCAATGGAGGGACCGCTGAGCTGGCTTGATCAAGAGGCTTGGTTAGATGCTAAATATACTCCTTTAGGCGCTCAACTTCCTTTTGGCAGTACTTTCTCTTTGCTACCTCCTTTTCCATCCTTGCTTTGATAGTGGCAACTGAATTATCCAAGTCTTCCACTTCTTGTCCTTTCGTGGTCGGGCTCAAGTTGACAGTGGTGATAGCATATTCCTGAGGAGCAATATCCTCCCTTGACTTATCAACTGTCGGTACAACAATCAGTACTGTATGATGACCGGTTTCATCTCTCTGAATAGTGAAAAACATTTTAGCTGGCTTCTTCACACTGACTGTTTCCAATCTGGCCAAGAAATTGGCCGTATCGTCCTCCTCTGGAATGTCTAATTGTTCTTTCATCTTCAATCTCTCCTTTAGCCAATCAGGGATTGTAGGCTGCTTGGTAACTTCTTCTTCTTGAATATCTGGTGCACATGGGACATCTTGAATTCCTTTGAGAGCGGAAATCATTCCCTCTTGGAATTCACTACCCAGAATATCAGTTTCATTGTCAGTCTCCAGAATCTCTGTGCCCGTGGGAGATGGAAGTTCATCATCTTCTGGCTAGATAGGAATGGGAGAAGGAATCCTTATGTCTCCCAGTGACTCATCAATATCTAATATTTCATTTATGTTCTCGGATGTGGCAGAATGAGGCGGCTTTGCTTTCTGCTTCTTCTGGACAGGTTCCTCATCTACAGTCTTTTCTTTTGATTTCCTTTTCCGCGAATTGGCATTTTCAACTTGTTCACTATCTTGGGACGCACTAGCATTCGAGGAATAGGATTCCACCTCGCTTATCAAATTGCAAGTGAATGTCACATTCCTCTGCCGCAGCTTTTGGATTTGCTTATTTTCCCACCATTGAGAATACTAGACAATTGGTCTCATGTAGGTGGTCAAGTCTGCAAGTTCTGGCTCTGACCATCTTATGGGGAGAAGAGGCCGATTCTCATCAAAACCTAGCTGAATATACTCGCCATCATCTTCAAGTTGGTCTGGCACCCGGAAGAGCTTGGTTGTCTTGATTAGGTTGACTGGCAGTCTGGAGCACATTCTTCTTCGGACTTCGTACTCATTGGCAGCGTTTGTCTAGTAGTCCTCCAGGTCTACCTTGTGTTTATATTTTCTTCCATCCACGGTCCCGATATGGTGATGAGGATCAAAATTGTCTTTGGACCGGTATGAAGTGAATGGATATCGTTGCATTTCTAACCTGGCACTTTCAGTTGCCTGTGCCGATGGACATGATTCTTCCATATTTCCATTAAAGAATGGAAATGTGCGTTAATGGAAATGTGATGGCTGCCTTGCTTTTCACTCTCTGGTAGTTTTGGTATGTGTCTAGCTGCCTAAGAACTTCCAGCAAGATCTTTATGTTAGTGGGATATATCGGGAGCCTGAAAGGACGTCCTGTGAATCCTTGAATCTTGATGTAAGTGAATCTTGAAAACTGGATGTACCAGGATCCATACTTGCTGATAAGGCTCTTAGCCTCGTGGGTCAGCGTCTGATGCGTTCCTCTTTGCAATATCCTTGTAATGTACATCAGGAATGCATCATGTGCTCTTCTGAAACGGGCCTTCTCAAATAGCTGCAACTGGGGGTAGCAATTATATACCTTGAATTCATTCTCCCCGTTGCCAACTACACCTCGACAGATCAATCCTGCATATCTATAGGTCCTTGCCAGTAAATAGATAACATATGAACTCATATAAAAAGATTTAGTGCTCTCTGAATTCGTCAGCTGCTCATGGATGTCATCACCGATCATCCTCGACCAATTGAACATTCTGGCTCCTGAGGTGATCTCATCAATGAAAAAGTACATCCATGTTTCGAATGGTGCACCTTGAGGGCTGCCCATTATCCTGTTCAAAAGCAAAATTATGTCACCATAGTCTTCTTTGAAGTTTGTGCGGAGTAACCTCTTCGACATCTTCTTAATTGAGGCCCTTGGCTTTTGCAACCATGACTTGTTGATGTTGGTTGTACATTGATCTATCCGGTCTTCAAAGAGTCTCCTTGCATCTTCCTTAGTTTTATATGAAGTCCTGTTGTAGCTGGGAATGTCGAATGCTTCTTGAATGGCCAACTCTCTGAACTCAACACACTCGACTGCCAGATGAAATCTTGCTGCTTGGACAATGTCATTCCGCATCATCCGACAAGCAGTCGTTGTTGGCAGGAGTCCGTCTAGTCCATACATTCTCTTCTTGAATTCTTGGAAGTTGATGTAATGTCCCCATTTTGGCCATACACTCTTCTTTGATTGATAGTCTATTTCCGAAAATCCGTAGGTTGATCAGAAGTGAAATTAGGGTTTCCTTTACTTGGAGGTTCTGTGGCATTTCTTGGTGTTTACTATTTGTAGTAAATACTATGTTTGGCAGTACTTCAGTTGTTCTTTCTTGTTGGAGCAGTTGGTATTTTTGGTATAGCTTCCAAAATGCAGTTTTTGATGGCAATTATTTAATACAAAGCAATTAATGTTATGTTTCTTTGTTGACCCCCCTTGGCCTAGGATGATAACTTCAAGTTGTGTTTAAAAGGTGGACTTGAAGGGGGACGCCCTCTTAAAGGAAAAAATAAATATTTAATGAAGTTTTAATTGCTATGAAGTGGACGCCATCTTGAGGAGGAATTAATAACTTTTGGAAATTTGAAAAGTTTCAAATGTGACTTTTGGCGTACCATGAGGGGAAATTGAAGAGTTATCTCATTCTATTTAAATATGAAGCTTTGCTCCAACATTTGGGATTGATTGTTAATTGCTAAAGTTATGTTGTCGAAATGACATTTTGATTATTTCTTCGAGGGATGCTTACCTCCTAGATTCCAATCAATTTCGTGTTTGAAAGACAAAACCTAATTGGTTTTATTGCTGCTTCTCATCCAGACTAGTAGAATGAGCTCATATGTTGAAGAATTTGGAGTTTTTGTCAGTTTTGGTTTTGCTGGTTCATCTACAGCTGAAAGTGATTTTTGTATACAGCTCTTTGAATAAATTTATTTTGCTTGTGGGTACTTTACCAATCTTTCTCTATACCCAAGGCGACCCTTTGGCTGCAATCTTATGAATTAAGGTGAAGTTGCTGATTTTATCTAAGGGAATCGCCCTTCAAGAGGCCATACCATGTCTCCTATGCTTTGGAATTTTTTTATGTTTGAGGACCTTTTGATGTTGAGATTTCATTGCATTTGAGGCGCCATCCTCCTAGAAGACCTATGCACTTTGTAAATGTAACCAAATCTCAATCAGACTAGGAGCCTAAAAACTAAGGAAATTCTCGTGTAAGAATTCTACTTAAAATTCTAAGTCAGATTTATTTTCACTAATGCTGAATGTGCTGATTGCAGAACATTAATAATTTCGATGTTTGCATATCAATGATGGAACAATGTTAAATACCTTTGGAGACCCGCCTCTAAGAGACGCGTCTCATGAGAGGACGTGTCTCCACAAGTGGAGACAGCTCATGGGACGTGTCCCTTTGGGCGCGCGGGTCTCAAAGACAACCGACTAACACTCGGTTTAACAAACTTAATACATATGCCCTCACATACATGGCGGATATATATTATATGAGTTCCGATTTTATTCAATGCAGAATTTGATCATCATTTTATTATTTCAAATTTATGCATGCTTATAAATTCGTTTTACTTATTTTCCAGAAATATGTTTAAGGATTAAATTCGATCACATATAAATGATGATGATGCTATTTAGCAATCATCATTTATATCTGACCGAAGCTATATCCCATTAACACACTTTGTTTCAGTCAATTCGGAGGTAAATTCATGAAGTTATGAGCATTTATTTGATTTCCAGCTTGCTGGTTCACAGTTTCAGTTTGCTGGTTTTTGTTATCAGACCTCATTAAGTTCAGATTTTGGCTTCGTTTTCAGTCCATGAGAGTTTTAAACATTGCTATAATCATCCTTCTTGTATTTGCATTCATTCTATTATTGTAACACTCGTAATTTGTAGATTCTTTCAATTGTAAGGTTGAGGATTAGTAGTACTAATCCAACCATTATTATTATTGCAATTACTTGTGATTTCTAATGCAAATACGTTAACCCCTGGATGGTTTACCGCTAGTGTGGAGAATAAACTTTGTAACTCTCATTGTACCCACTGAAAAGTGGAGAATTCCCACTCAAGAGTGGATGCCCGCCGCAACGGATGAATTAGTTGAATTGTTTGTAATATTCCCCCCACTGTTTAAGTGGGTTGAGCGGAAATCCTTATGGCTGGTTCACCGCTTAAGTTCTTTCAGTTTTGTAATAAGTACTCCGCAATATGTTAGCACCTCGCCTTCAAAAGGATCTTGCGTGCATATTCTTGGCGTGGAGTTTATCTTCCATTTCCAGTTGTATCAGTTTCAGTATTGAGTTATTGATCCTAGGGATCCTCTGACCATATGCCCGCCCCTCTTCCTTAAGCGGTTTTAGGGCACATTCTTGGTTAGAGTTGCTTTGATAGAGATTTGGTTTTGGCGCTAACGCTAATCAAATTGGCCAAGTGTTGGTTATTGTGAAAAAACTGTGGCAAAAAATTGATTAGCATATTTTAGTTGACATGTTCAAGATTTGTATCCGTGACGTTCTTCCATTTTGAGTTGATCTTCGATTCCAGTTGTAATCCTTTGCTCGTGAACTTCATTTGCGCTTTCCTTGAAGGTTCTCCTCGGGTGGACATCAACTCTTTGGATGGTAATTCAACTTCAAACTTCGAAAATTCTGTCTTTGTTGCTGAAAAAGCAAGCCAGCCTTTGAAAATTTCACTCTTCAGTTCAGAACTTTACTTCTTTCTTCGTTCCTCACCTTGAAAAAGCACTTGATCTCCAATATTCTTCCCTCAAGAAAAAATTATCTCTCGTAATTTTGAGAGAGTTTAATCCTCTTCTCAATCGAACTTGGGAAGAATGTGTTGAAAATGACTTCCTGAATCTCCTTATAAGGTTGAGAAGTTCGATTTCTTTTAGCAATTTCATGTTTTCTCTTGAGTTCATCGAACTTAGACTTGTTTTCTTCTCTTCATCAAGGCAAGTTTCCGATTTTCTCAGATCTTTAGGATTCTCTGTTTTTTTTTTTTTGAAATCTTTTAAGTGTTAAGGTAAGTGTTGGAAAATAATAAAAGATTTTATATGGATTTTAAATTTTCCAACCTCTTGATTTTTCTTCCAAATTTTTAAAATCATTTAATTATGGCAAATTTTAATTTACCCATGGCTAATTAATTATTATTTTTATGTCATTTAATTCCTCTCCTTTAGCCAGGGCGAACTTCATGCTTGTTGTGCCATGTTTCATGTTGAGGGAGAACTTTAGAATGTCTTGGACGTTGCTTTTCCTAGCCAAGTCAGACTTCTTCAAGGTTTGGACATATTATTTACTTGGCAAATTCAGACTTCAAGATAATCTTGACATTTTGCGTATGGCGGACTTTGTTGATGGCTTGATATTTCCTCCTATCTATGGCAAGGGCGAACTTCTTCTATGTCTTTCCATGTCTAAGGCGGACTTTGAAAATGTTTTTCCATGTACTCTTCAGTGCCTAGGCGGACTTGTCTTCATGTTTGGCATTTTACTCTCCATGGCGGACTTTCCTAACTTCATTCTGCATCTACTTGATGCCTAGGTGGACTTTGAAGGTTTTTTTCCAAGAGGTGGCGGACTTCACAAACTTCATGCCATGTTTACTTGATGCCTAGGCGGACTTCCTTATGCCTTTGACAAGGGAGGTTGGACTTCACAACTTCTTTTCCACACTCCTTTTTGGCATGGCAGACTTCTTAGCTAGCTTGCCATTCCTTATCTCCCTTGTTGCGAACTTCATTGATATCCTTCCATATGTATGGTGGACTTGGAGAATGTTCTTCCATAATGCAAGGCAGACTTTAGTGATTTCATTCCAAGGCAAGGGAGGACTTCACAAACTTCTTTCCATTTTTATGGCGGACTTTGAAACTTTTATTCCATGAGATAGGTCGGACTTTACAAGCTTCATGCCATTTTCTTCTCTTTCCATGGCGGACTTACAAGGTTTCTTTCCACTTCATCCTTGGAGAAATTTGGACTTTACTAACACTTGGGCATTTTCCATCCTTGACCGCCATGAATTTCATGCTTGTCTCTTCGCCATATGCCTTTTCTCTTGATTTTTCCAGATTTTTCATTGCTTTTTCTTTGATTTTCTTGATTTTCACATTGATTTTTCCAGATTTTTTGCTTGATTTTTCCAAATTTTTGCTTGATTTTTTCTTTGGAGGTCTGATTTTTTTTATTTTTATTGCTTTTTCCAAGTTTCTCTCTACTTTTTCAGTCTAAAGGTGGAAATGTTGACTTTGTTACCTGCGGGACTTGGCACTTTCTAAAAATAGAAACTTACTAAAAATAGAAAAAGCAAAAAACAAACTTTCTAAAAATAGTAAATCTCGGATTGGTCCAAAAGTGCCAAAAATAGAAAAAGCAAAAAGCAAAAAAGCAAAAAAGCAAAAAAACAAAATCCCTAAAAAATAGGAAGTGTTAGAATTGAGTGAAAGCAATTGTGTTCTTTGTCGACCGGGTCTTCTGAGCACTTTGGCGATGTACAAGCACAATTTAGGGCTTGAATTCTCTACTTGGCTCGGGTGATGACTCCAAACTCTAACTTGAAACTCTCGGAGCAAAAAGGACTTATGAAATTGCCACTCAAAGCTAAACCCTAAAAGCAAACCACCGAGGGTCCCCATTTTCAATGGGGTGATGTGTGAAATAGGTCACAACATCTGGCGACTCCACTCGAGGAATGTTCTTGAACATTCCAAAGATAAAGAGCCATTTTGAATTTGAAATCTCTGACTAAATCAAACTAACTTACCTTTAGGTTAAAAGGTGTACTCGGAAAGGAAAGGAATCCTGTTGGCGTAACAACTAACACCTTTGGAGTGCAAGTTGGTATGGACAACTATGCACACTATGTGATGAGTGCTCTTCAAATTAGGAGGGGAAGCTTCATTGTTGTGCGGACAAAATGGTTGAAAATGTAACCTAAACTAATTCCTGTCTTTTGTCTCAGCTGAAAGAGGCACAAGGTTTGCAATAAACTTTGTAAGTTGCAGCCAAGGTTTTTTGGTTTCTTAGGACCTAACTACAACTCAAAACTAAGTAACTTAAACTATCCAATCCCCTCAAGAAATCAAAGCATGAGGAAACGGAGTGGGAATGAGCTTACACGATAAACTGGGTACAGATTCACAACGTGAAGGCAAGGTGGGCACAACTATCTACTTGTCTGAATAGGTTTATTATCACACACATCATACGATAAGCTTTAAGTACAGATTCTCAACGTGAAGGCATGGTGGGCACAACTATTTGCTCAATCTGAATAGGCTTATTAGAAACACAACACAAAGGATAGCCAACTAGGACAGTAAATTGTAGAGACAAAACACGCATACAATTTATGATCAAACTAGCAACTATATCTAACTAAGATAAGCATTCACCATAATAATTGCATGAAACTCGAGTGACATAACAATTCATCATCATAATAAATACTCGGGAATAGATACAAAATAAGCAATATTACAGGCAAGGTGGGCACAACATATATTACTCTCTCGTGCAAAAGTTATTTACAAATGAGCTGAAAGCTCTTATTTATAGACATCAAAAGGTGTAGGGAACCCTAAAATCACTTTGAGTCAACTACAGTCTTGCAATGCATGCAAGATTATTGCTAAACCCTAATAAAGCAAACTATATAGTTAATTGGAAAGCTACCATCAGTTAACCGATACAATTAATCTAAATGGACAATGTGCAAGCATGCATGTCCTTATTGAAAGCAAGTTAACTAGAACAATACCATCAGTTAACGAAAATTCTAATTGTAACTCCAAGTGTACATAGATAATCCCAAAATAGACATGCATGAGAAGTGACAACGAGTTAACTTGAAAAGGTAATGCCAAGTTTAACTCCTGTGTTTAATGTCTATCCTGAGAGGTGGGAATTGAAGTCTACTGGCCGTGATCTCGAGCAACTAACCCCTCCACGAGGTTGTTGATTGCATCATTGTCTGGAGCACTGATACTCTGCCGAAGTATATTGTGTCTGTGCAACATGTCCTCACCAGCTGTGATCTGGCACTGAAGTTCACCTCTGCTCTTAGTTGCTTCATCGAACAACACTGACATGACTGTAAGCTGATTCATCTTACAGCCAACGGTCTCTCCACTGAAAATACCATGAATGAGTGCCTGGAGCTCTGACTGAACGTCAACAAGCTCAACATACGCACCCCCCTCAATTTGATATCGGCATGGTATGCGAGACACGAGAGTTCTCACGTACTGGAGTGCACTAGCGACATGCTCTCTACTCTCAGCCAACTCTGATGCCATTGTCTCCTCTATCTTTGTCTTGAAAACCAACTGTGTCTTCCAAGCATAGATAGCCTCTTGATCTTTTGCATCTGTGATTGATTCATATGCCACACTCAGGTGAGCAATCATAATCTCATCCTGGGGTCTGCCAATCGCCATGTGTCGCTCCTCATCTTGGAGACGTAGACGGAGTTTGCGTGCCTTGTACCGTAATTGGTAAAACTCTGCAAGCACAAAGCGGCCTCTAGTAACGAACTCCTCCCAATCCTCCAAACGCTTGCTGTATGCAACCAGGTGATTAAGTTGGCCTTGTTCTGTTGGTGGCTCTAGCATCGGCGGGAGTGTAGCGGTGACATCTGTCCTATGTGCAAGGCTAGAAATGTACTGACAAAGCTGTTTGAATTCAGCCTTGAGGGCTGCCTTGTATTCTCCGTCTTTGATTATTCTATCCCTTGTGCTGTCTATAGCAACCTGTAGGAGATCAACCTGTGTCTGGCAGGTGCTACGACCAAGGTTGACTGTGATCACGTCAAAGTCTTGAACCTCAATCTCGTCCAAACTCTTCCCCTCTGGAGGTATGGCAGTCTCAATGACAATCTCCATATTAGCATTCCTTTGCACATGGACCTGTTTCTTGATCCTCGTTTGGCGCATCCTGGTAAGCCTGATCAAAATCAAAATGATCAAGGACATAAGATGGCTTCCTTCTCTTCCTTCCTAGTTGAGCCTCAATCCAAGATTGATCTCGACTAATGCCATTGGAAGGGTCTGTACTAGCAACGAGAGGCTCTGACGAGAGTGAATATGTAGAGGAGTTGCTGCGAGGTGGCGAGTCTAAGTCCAATTCAATGTGAATTGGGACTGAAGACTGCTCTGTTGTCGGTGATGGAACGCGAGGTTGAACCTCAGACTCTGGCAAACTCTAAACTGGCCTCTGAATTGGCTCCATGGGTGTATCAATGGCAAGCGCCTTACCTTTTAAATTGTTGGGCACTTGACTTTTCTTAGGAGGGTTACTCCTTTTCTTCTGCTTGGGTTTAGACGAGGAAGGTAGTGAAGCATCCACCGGTGGCGGCTCTGTTCTAGGCACGACTACCCTCCTAGTCTTCTTGCTATCGAGGTAAAGTATACTGTTTTGGATAACTCTACTAGACCTCTCTTTTACTGATGCGTACTCCTTGGCGTACCAATCAACTGTCGGCAATGGTTGTGTATCAACCTGCTCCTTGAAAAACTGAGGAAGTGATCTCCCTCATCCTCTGATAAACCTCCCACATCTTTTGCCAAGAAGATAGTAATTTGCGTGAGAGAGAAGCGGCCATAGCTGCGTCTGCGCACCTCAAAGTTGTCCTCGCAATTTACCCAATAGTCCTCCATTGTAGGCTTATGGTATGAGTGACCACCGAGGCGTGCTGTGTAATGACCCCAGGGATCATAGGCGCGTGCATCAACAAGGTACTTGAGACGAAACTTCTCTAACTCTTGTCCTGCAGCTTTGGCATCAACTGTCGTTTTGCAGCAATAGATTCTGAACTGCATGGGAAAGTTGGCAGCTTGTTTATGTTTGCAACGCAAATGACGATGAACATCATGTAATTGCCTCAGGAACTCCATGAGGACTGTCCTGTCCGAAGGATAGCATGGAAGCATGGTTGAATTTCTTGTAAATCCATATACGCGGATGTTGGTGTATGTAGGGAACTGAATAAACCAGTCCGCCCAATTAACCATCGCTGCTCTAGCAACCGCTGAGATACGAACATGCAACTCCCAGTCCAAGTTTCTCATTGTGTATGTCAAGAAAGCCTCGTGAACACGCTTGAAGTGACGTTCAGCCTTGGTGAACTCAAGCTGGTCATAGTAATGATAGACTTTCTAAACACCGAGTATGCCCACTGTGTTCAACCCTCTAAACTGACCCTGGTAAGTAATCAAGTATACAAGGTAAGAACACGTGAAACTCGTGGGCAACTAGAAAACCGGTGATTTGCTCATGGAGAATGTCACTGATGAAGGATGCCTAGTCATAATGCTCTTGCCTAGAGATGAGCCGACCAATGATGTAATACATCTAGAGCTGGAATATGTTTGCATCTGCATGACCTGAGACACGATTCAAGAGTGTAATTAGAATCCCGTACTCATCCTTATACTCATTGCGACCCACGTTATTTGGCAATTTGTTTTGCTTTTGCTTCAACCATCTTTCTGCCATCTTACTCTGACACTTGTCCATATCAGCGTTGAATGCTCGCTCACACTACTCCATAGAAATGACTAGACTACTCGGGTGCTGAGGGATACCAAAGCATCTTTCGACATCCAGGGGCTTGAGACTACATATAACTTGTCGATCTACTGACACTATCTCGCGAGTAGCAGAGTTGTAATGCTTAACACATAACATTACGAACTCTACGCAATGAACTGAGATAGGAATGGAAGCGGCCTCAAGTAACTTGGACTGTTGAATGTTCTGAAGTATCGAATCTCTTATCTTGACAGGATCCAAGACTGCTTCTAGAAGCACCTTATGTAGATTTGTATCAACTGTCCCGATGAAGTCGTGAGTCAAGACTGACTTGGTCTTGAATTTGAGCTGAGTGTATTGCATTTTAAAAAACTCGCTTGTTGACTGTGAACACGGCTATATTCTGACAAGTTTTCTGGAAAGCTAAAAATAGTCTGCTGAGGCTAAAAATAGCCCTATCGAAGGGCAATTTTTACGGAAAAATCCTAAGATATGGGTTTGGTCCAGAAAAAGATTCTAAGACAACCCAGAATGTCAGAAATGTGAAAATCTAACTTCTACTCAACCATGCAAGGAATTTTCAGTTGAGAAAATTAGAGCTTCAAGAACTGATGCTTTGGAGTAAATTTTCCTGAAAAATTCAAACACATGGGTTTTACTAAGGAAGCTATGCTGAATTGATCCAAAAGATTTGTTTTGCCAAAATTTGCCTATTCTTCAAACATGCGAATGGAATTTGAGACAGAAGATTGAGTTTTTTGATGTTTTCTTCTGCTAAAATCACCAATTTCTCTTGAATTATGCTGATAAATTCGGACTTGCACCTGCAAATGGAATGTTTTGATGTCTTCAAACTTGATTGCTGATGAAATCACCCAACTTTGGAAAGAAATTTGCCCAACTTTGAAGAGAATTCGCTTTACTGAAGCTGTATGAATGAATTAATGATGGACGCCATGATTAAATAGAGCAAAATCGCACCATAAAGGATGACTGCAAGATTTTAAAACCCTGACTGAAAAAGAATGATTCTGATTGCACCCCCTCCAGTTGAACTGAGACTGACTCGGAGTTCGGATTACAAAATAATAATAAAAATATTCATCTTGCCTTTACATGCGAATTTGAGTTTCATCATTAAAAAGGCGCCAATAATAAATTATTGAAGAAAATTGCCATTTAATGCCTTAGCATGCAAAATAAATATTAAATATTATTTTAATTAGTTGACAAAAAAGCACAGCATCTGGATGCACTGGACAAACTTTACTGATTCCGAAAAGTCTTTATTTCACCCTCCAGGCGTCCATTTGCAAGAGTTATTAACTTTTTTGCTAACTTCCTATTTTACAGCTGATTGCAAAGTTACAGTCGACCATGTTCAACACTAATTTCCAGGTGATTGAGTGATGTTGTGACTGAGCTAAGATATCCATTGCGAAGCCTGTAGAGCAAGGATGAAATGTTTGTTGGGAGCTGCAACCGCTAAAATCAACGTTTGACACCCCAAAAAATTAGGCACCTTTGATTAAATTGATGCAAGGTCTCCAAACTTAGCCATTTCTCCATTTTGCCATTTGAAGCCTCGAACTGCCGTTGACGGCGAACGATGACCCCTGCTGACTGGATGATAGGCTCACTGCGTGATTGGAAGTATTCCGCATCCAATGACTGTATGTAAGGCACCTGAAAGCTGCGTTAAGGACCCTAAAAGTAAGGGTGCCCCTGGCCTGTGAAGGCTCAAACACCATTTTATCAAAAATGTAACTTTGATCCGGATACCCTACTTTGACCCCTGACACCGGGAGGTGGAGTGCTCCGATTTGTGCACTGTCAGTCTCATTGTGTAGCTAGAACAACTTACGAGAGATGTCTCTAGAGGCGATGAAGTGAGAAAATTGCTTCTAAGACCTCAAAGAGAAGGGCACCTTTTCCAAGGGGAAATGTATTCTCTATACTTAGCCATTTTCAAACTGTCTTCACTTTTCAGCGTTCAACACAGACCTCGCACGTAGGAGCGTTTTCCAAATCCCGGAGGCTGATGGCTGGGCTCGTTGGATAGTTGGAGTAATTGCGCACAAGTCTCGTGAAGACTGTGAAAGCTAAAAACCCCATCTGGCAGGCCTAGAGGCTGGGCGCCCTTGGCCTACAGAGGTACAGGTGTGTAATGAAGAGCACAAAGATATATTGAGAGGGGGGGGTGAATCAGTATATCAACAAACTTTTACCCTTTTAAACTTCTTATCAACTTCAAACTCTAACACAAATCAACTATGCAAGAATATCACAATATGAACAAGTTGACACCAAGATTTTACGTGGAAACCCTTGTGGGATAAAACCACGGTACAAATAATGTACTTTATGAATTATATATGCTTTTACAAAGAATGTAGGCACCAACCTACTTGAATCAATTATGTAGTTTAGTAGGCACCAACCTACAAAGAGCACCAACCCTTATTTCTGATTTAGTAGGCACCAACCTACAAGGAGCAATCACCCCTAAAGCTGATTTGGTAGGCACCAACCTACAAGGAGTACCAACCCCTACTTGCCAAGCACCAACCTAGCAAAGATTATAATTTGAATGATAACATTCCACCTTCAATTGTTGCTTCCTCAATAGATGATGGACAATTCTGCTTAAACAATCTTCTTACAAATCTGATGTATATGTTTGCCTTTAATACTTATTACTGTATCCAAAAACTGCACTTATTCCACTTCAATCTGCTTTATAAGATCTGCATATATTCTTCATAACTTTGATCCAAACTGTGCACAATCTCCTTTTAGAAAACTGATCATAATCATTCACAATCTTCTCATAAATTTAATCTTCAAGATGCTCTCTAATCTGCACTTATTCCTCTTTAAGCTCACACAGAAATAATATATATTTCTGTACTCTGCTTGTGTTTGGATGATTTATCTTTTTACTTACACGCACATAAACTGCAATTCTTTAATCAGCCATCAACACCTGCTTGTGTTCAGATAATATATCTCTTGTTCCTCAACACTCAGCACACTCTACACCTGAATGTGTTTCAAAGATATAGCATTAAATACACTCACACAATACACACTTTGCAAATCTGAATTGAATCACACTTATATATGTTTGTCATGAATTGCAACTTTTGATGAAAGTTCATATCTTTTGAAATCTGTTCTTGCACCCTTTACTTTTGCATCTTTTCAATTTTCAAATTACACCTCTTGTAAACTTTGATTTATTGAACTTTTATCAAGCCATTCGATGACATATACTCTGATCTTTAATTTTTACCTTTAAACTTTTATCACCTTTTTCAATTTCGATAAGAACAGATCACTCTTCTTCAATCATACTTCATATGCTTATATTATTTCACTTTCTTAAGTAACAGATTTTTATTAAAAACCTGATTACTCCTTATCTTCGCACCTTTTCCAGTTTCATTAAGACATCATTACATTATGAGATAGATTTTATTTAAGAGCAATCGCACCTTATAAAGCTGACGTTTCATTTAGTTTGTCTTTTATTTAACTGACTTTGACTTATCTGGATATGGATTGCACCTTTTCAAAGACACCTCTTCTTAAAATAAATCGCACCATTTTATTTTTGTCTTTTTGGTTTTGTCTTATTCATTTGTCCTTTTATACCCAGTGCTGCTTTTTAAAATACGTATTTGTTCTTAACTAAATTGCTGCATACCTTTTCAAATATTAATCACTGCCTTTTTGACTTTTGTCTTTTTCTTTATTTCGTCTTATATGGTTTTGTTTTTTTTTGACTGTCTTATTCTCTTTTTGGTTTTGTCTTTTTCTGATTTTATAAATGATCTTCAAATCGTTGCTTGATTAATAATCCTTATTAATCTTTAAAATGCTGCCTTCTATAAATGGACATTTATCATATTGTTTTCTTCATCTTAAAGTCTCTTATACTGTAGATTGCTGCATATATTAACTGCTGTTATATCGTAATTTCTGCCTTAATTAAGATAATAAATCTGTTTGATCAAACTTGTATTCCATGTTTGAATGGATCAAACTATTTGAAATACTTTGTCAATTTTCATGGAAATCTTGGCTTATTTGTCTTCTTATTTTGCTATCTTTTGGTGAGCCTTTAGTTCCTCGTTACACACATAAAATATCTGCCTGCAACTAGAATACATCTTCATGCTTTACTTTGACATCAATGACTCCATCTTTTTCACTTTGACATCAATGACAACATTTCCAACATGTAATACTACATTTCTCAACCCTCTGATTTATGTGTCTGGTAGAATCTCTGCTACGATCACTTAGAATGTCGGATCACTTCGCAAACTGGTGCGTTGCGAAGCTAGACTAGATTAGAAAAGATCTCAGGAAGACAACATCTGCAAATTCAATGATTTGAGGGGCCAAATTCAAGGGCGCCCCTGGGCTACAGGGGCGCATAAAGCTGTGAACTGACAATCCTCTGTGACATGCAACCTCTCGTACCTTCAGCTTCTGACCTTAGTTGCCGGAGTTCTACAACTCAGATGACTTTGCCGGATAGCTCGTCGGAAAGCTGGGCTAATTCTGAAGAGATTGAGTGTATTTGCAAGCAAAAGCAACAAAATCTGGACCTTCAAAGAGAAGGGCGCCCCTAGGCTACAGGGGGTAGATTTGCTTTTCTGCTAAAAATCTTCATCTATTTGATCTCTGTAATCACCGTTTCAGCCACTGAAATGACCATGTAGGGGTATAATCTTGTCGTGAAGCACTTCTCCATCATGATATATCTTGCTCTGAGTCCCAGGTTTAGGTTCTGAGCTCCAGGTACTGACCAATTGCTGCTGACGACTGAGATGACACTGACCAAAGTCCAGACTTGACTTGCCCAAAAACTGTATTTTGACATCATTCAACAAAGTTTACACTCTTTTAAGCAAATTTTCTTAATGAAGAAAAAAATTTGGTTTGGGTACAACAAATCCTAAATTGGGTTGAGACACTTTTCCCTTCAATCACAGGTGTGTGCAAATGCATTCATTTCCATCTTGTAAGACCATCGGATCTTTTAGAATTGGCCGTGACGGGCTACGCAGTAATCCTTACTTCAAAAGCATCCTGGACATTGCCTCGCTGTCAGTCAGGCGTCCATAGCCCCGATGAGGTTATCGCTGTGATCCTTACGAATATTGCTTCATTGCCAGCTAGGCGTCTATAGCCCCGATGGAGTTATACGCATGTTTCCATCAGCCAAATGTTTCAATTTTTCTATCTTTTCTCTTTTTAATCTGATCTTTTTTTCTTTCTTTTGATACTGCTTTTCTTTTTCTTATGATTCTCAATTGGCTCATAAGCAGTGAAACTCATTTGGGTTTAAGAATCACAGTGGTGCCGAAGCAAGACTTAAGATTTTTCACCAGCCACGACTTCTCCTAAATGAACACAATGACTTAGAGCAATTGATTAAATATGTGTAAGAATATAGTGATCTTCAATACTTAGTGTCAAGACATAGCAGATGATTCCCCTTCTAGCCAAGTACAAATCCTAACCTAAAGTCAAGCTAGAAGGATTTAATCTCGGATTCCAAGATCCCTAACAAATATTTATCACAGGAATGATCTGTCCATTACTTTGTGGAATAAGACCAGTGTGCGCTTGAAACATTGTCACCTTTTTGCAAATGTGGACCCTCCCTTTATTCCAAACTAAACCTAAAGCAATCTAATCTAAGAAAGCAGGGACAACTAAACTAAAGCAAACCAACCCAAAGGAAACTAAACTAAGACAGACTGAACAAAACCAAACCCAATAGGAAAGAAAGCTAACCTAACTATTTACAGAGAAAGACCCACTAGGAGTCTAAGACTGGAAGTAATGCTTGAGGAATTGCCCATTGACGAGCAATGGAACTTCTTCTTTGGTCAATGTCTTCAATTTAAATGCATTGTCTCCCAAAATTTCTGAAATCTGGAAGGGTCCCATCCGTAAGTTGTCAAATTTGTCATGGTCTCCTCTACATTCGTGGGCTTTGTCCCAACAAACGACTAAGTCAGAAATTCTAAATGCCTTTACTCTTGCTCTCCGATTGAACCATCATTTTATGATATCTTGGTGTTTGGCAAAATTTTCTAAGGCTTGATCTCCTCTCTCTTCCAAAAGTAGTAGCTATGACAATCTGGTTTTGACTCTTTCCTCCTGATCCAAACACTCTTGCATGAATTGTAAAGTTGGAATTCTCAATTGTATGGGAGACATAGGATCCTATCCATATACCAGATGATAGGGTGATGTTCCCAAGGAACTTTTTACTCTTACTCTATCTGCCCAAAGAGCGAATCTCAACTGTGTATGCCAGTCCCTTGGATTCTTGTCTAACAGCTTCTTGATGACGTTCAACAAATTCTTGTTTGTGGATTCTGCTAATCCATTGCCTTGGGGATAGTAGTTTGATGAAAACTTCAAAGTGATTCCATATTCAAATGCCTAGTTAGAAAATTTCAAAGATGAAAATGCGGAACCATTATCACATACTAAAGCATGAGGACAACCAAATCTAGTGATAATGTTTTCTTCTAAGAATTTAATCACTGTATCCGTTGTGCAAGATTTTAAAGCTTGAGCTTCCGACCATCTTGTGCAATAGTCAGTTGCGGTTAGAATATGCTTGTGTTGTGCAGAGGAAGGTGGGTTGATCATACCAATAAAGTCGAGTCCCCATTTCGTGAAAGGTCTTACTTCTATCACATGTTGAAGTGGCATAGCTAGGTTCTTCTCTCGTGCAATAGTTATCTGGCATGTGTGGCAGGGCTTCACATGATCGTACGCATCTTTGAACATTGTTGGCCAATAGGAGCCCGCCATTAGAACTTGGTGCACTGTTGCTAAGGCTCCTTTATGACCGGTTCCAAACTTGGAATGAAAATGTTCCATTATCTGTCTTGCTTCTTGTTTTCCAAGGCATCTTAGGAAAACTCCCTCATGGTTTCTTCTATATAGCACTACTCCTTGCAACATGTATCTTTGGCTCTTCATTCTTAAGGCCCTCCTTTGTACTAGATTTAGATGACTAGGGCACCTGTGGTTGAGTAGGAAGTAAGTGATATCATCGTACCATTCATCCAGAGATACCTCTTGTAATTCATAAACTTGTTGCACCAGTCTTGGTTCTGTGGCAATGGTCTGTGTTAAGGCTTGGCCGGATCTCTACATCATACTCTTGAATAATGGTAACCCACTTGCCTCTTTTCTCTCCTAATTCATTTTGCATCAAGAGGGTTTTAACAGCCACATTTGGGACCTAAGTCACAAGATTTGAATTCGGCAACATTGAAATTCAGATGAAATTCGGCAAGGAAAAAATTCAAAAAGCATAAAATTTGGATCAAATTCGCCTTATGTAATTTTATTTTTTTTAATAAATATAAGTAATATATCCATAAAATTGTTTAAATAGTTTAACATTGATAAATGGATTTGAAATCATTACAAAAAGATGACACATTTATAAAATATAAACCATAAGAAACATGTGAAATCACGTTTGCGAATATGTTCTATTGTCAAAAAGGTACAATAACAGTCAAGACTTTAGAACTTCAAAAAGGCTCCAAGTCATCAAGAGCACTTGGCTGAAATGCTAAATCATCACCATCTGTATCACTACTCAATTCATCATCTGCAAAGTCAGGCTCATCTGCAACTGGCACTGCTATGTCTTCAAGAATTTCTTGTGAGGAAGAGTCCTTTGCTGATTTGTTCATGAACAATTTTAAATTGCTGCGAACATAGACAAGATCTCCCAACTTTCCAGACAACAATTTATTCCTTTTTTTGGAATGGATGTGGTCAAAGCAACTCCAGTTCCTCTCACAAGCCGATGAACTTGCTCCCTGACTCAAAATGCGAACAGCAAACTCTTGTAGCTCAGGAGTTTGTCCTCCATAGTCCAACCACCATCTATATCCAGGTATACGTGCCAAGTCATATTTGGCTGCTGCCATTCCAAACATCCCTTCTCCTTTCTTGTATTCCCAACATTGATCTCTAATTAGTGCTGAAATTGTTGCATTTGATGCATACTTTTGAATGGCTTCAAAAAGCCCTCCCATAATTTCAGAATCACCTTTTCTATTAATAGAAAACAACTTAGGCTCCAAAAAACAAGCTGCTGCGTGTAAAGGTGTGTGCATCATTTTCCATCTACAATCAACTGTCTCCCATATCTCCATATATTTTGCTTCTACATTGTTTAGTGCTTTTTGAATAGATTCCTTACAACAGTCCATGCTTTCATAAAGCATGCCAAGGCAAGGAGTGTCACCATCAACCATACGAAGCACGCCAACAATTGGTTCACATATAAGCAAAACTTTTGCTGCACTTTCCCAAAAATTGCTATTTAGAATGATTTGCTCTATGTTCTTCTCCTTGGGACCTTTTGAAAGCACAAAATTTTCCGACTGATTGGAACAAATAACAGCCCTCAAAGCTGCTTTTTCTTCAACCACTCTTTTCAAAGTGATATAAAATGATGCAAATCTTGTTTCACAAGGCCTCAACAACTCCCTGGATGCATGCTGCCTATAAAGACTCAATGTGAGACGATGATTCCGTATGAAATTTGCAATTGCTCTCCCTCTATGAATAGCTTCATGTACCCATGGGAATTTAGCCAAGTCATGAAGCAACAAATCGAGACAATGGGCTGCACATGGGCTCCAATATATTTTTGGGTACTTCTCTGTAACCAGTTTCCCAGCTCCCACAAAATTTGCTGCACTATCAGTTACCACTTGAACCACATTTTCCACCCCTACTTCAAGAATGGCTTCCTCTAATATTTGGAAAATATAGTCAGAAGTTTTTTTGTGGTTCATGGTGTCAATCACTTTCAAGAACACAACACCATCAGGAGAAGACACCAAAACATTAATCAATGGCCTTTGACATATATCTGACCATCCATCACTCAATATAGTGCAACTTGTTTCATTCCAAGAGGCTTTGACATCAACTAATTTCTCAGTCACTCTATCTTTTGACCTCTGCAAAAGAGTTGTCCTGAAAGCCTCTGAAGATGGGGGTGTGTACCCTTTGCCAAACTCTGCAACTTTCTGAATTGCATTACGAAAATGTGGATTCCTTGCAAGTTGCAACATTGAATGGAATTGCACTTGAGTAAAACAAATCAGCTAATGCATCATCCACTTGTTGTTTCTCTACTAGTTTCCAAAAGCTGTTCAATGTTCCACTCACTTTTGATTTACCCACATGCCTAGGTAAGGTGGAAGAGGAAGACATGATAGATGCTGTGTGTCTAGACTGAGACATATTCTCTTCAATTCTCTACTTTTTTTGTGCATTCTTCATCTTTTCTACAATTAAAGAGGATTGTTCTTTCTCTAAAGCAGCTCTCATTTCTGGGGTTACTTTTGGACATGCTTGAACACCTCCTCCTGCACCCCCTGAAATACCAAGTAAATGGTCCATTGCCCTTGTCAAACCTCTAGTAAAAGGTTTATGACACTCGTTGCATGTGAGATTTGTACCATTGCTAGTGACATATTTCCATGCCTCGGCAGTTGATTTCTTGGGAGCCATAAAGTAACAATCTGTATGTTTAAAATACAAAATACGAATTTTAGTTTTATAATACAAACGAAAATGATGTAATCGAATAAATGCAAATGCCAAACAAGATTCAACTATGACTGCATACATAAAATTCTATGATTGCATATAACTGTAGCCTGTAGGTGAGCAGACAAATAAAATGAGAGTATATAGCCTACAACTGTGAAGCGAGCAAAAGCATGAATGCATACAGTTCTAAAGTGATTGCTGTTATTCTTGAAATCAGAAATGTCTACTTTTGATTGCTGTTATTCTTGAATCAATGAACATTTTACAATGAATATTGAATTTCATAGCATATTGAATGTCTAAGCATGAATTTTAATGTCATGTACACTCGTATGGCAAGGAATGTCCTCTAAGAAAATCAAGGGCATGTCATTTTTTTAATCTTTCAAAGAAAAATAATGCAGTTTTTTTTTTAAAGAAACATTTCCAATCAGTTTCTTTGCAACTATGAAAAGAAAATTTCCAGTTGTTGAACGACCTCATATAAAGAATATAGTAATTTTTTATTTTTATTTTAATTATTAAAACTAACAACATAAAATAAATATATATTAACTTTTTATTGTAATTTTTAAAAACAGAATATTAAAAACTGAATACTGAAACTAAGATAATATTAAGTTTCCATATATTAAATATTAATTTATTAATATAGATTTAATGCAAATAAAATAATAAAATATTTAATATTTCACATTTTATAAAATATTAAAGACTTAATATATATAAAATAATACAATATTAAAAAAATTAATTTAAATCTACCTGAATAACATAGTATTAAATCTAATATTAATAAAATAATAAAAACTAAATAAATATTATATCTAATAATTAATATTAATAAAATAATCAAACCTAATATTAAATCTATTATTAATAAAATAAAAAATAAGAAAGCTAATATAAATAAAATAATACAATATTAAATGAAAATCTACGAAAACCCTAAATTTTTCATGAATAAATAAAACATGCAGTTTCGAAACAAGAAAAATTTAGATTACCTACCTTTGAGCTTGCAGATGCAGAGGCGACTTGCAAGTTGCAGAAGACTTCAAGCTTTTGGACACGACTTGCAAACTGAAGGCGGCTTCAAGCTTGGACGTGACTTGCATAATGAAGATGAAACCCGAGCTTCAGAATGAGAACGATTTGCAGAAAGGGTGCCTTTCCGTCAACCTTGAAGACCTTCTAAACACCTACGGAAACTTCTGAATGCTTCCAGTTCCAGTTTGCGTTCTTCAATAACTGAGAGACTTCGCCGAAAATCAGAGACATGATATTGGCTCGTCGCGGCTACATATTTATTAAAAAATCCCGTCGAAACCCTAAAACAAAAATGCTTTTTGAGATTACTTTTTTAATAAATTTAAAGCCGTACAAATTTCAACGAATTAGAACGAATTTGAACGAATTTCATTTTTTTTTTAGAAATTCGACGAATTCCGAATTTCATACCAAAAATTCGGCGAATACTGTGACACAGTCTGGGACTATAGCAAAGACTTTACTTTTCAGAATGTAATGTCGGAACTTCTTAATTGCCTTGACTAAAGCATACACTTGTTTTTCTACATTCAAGTATCTCAATTCTGCATCTTTGAAAGGTGCACTTATGAAAGCTATAGGGTGTTCATCTTTTTCATCTGTCCTTTGGGTAAGCATTGTGGCACATGTATGTTCTGATGCAAAAGAGTAGAGGTAGAAGGGCTTTGTGTAGTAAGGACTGACCAAGACGGGAGCATCAACTATGTCTTGTTTGATCTCCTCGAAGGCCTTCTTTGCTGGCTCTGTCCATTCTATCTTCGCATCTTTCTTCAACATTTCACTTAGAGATCTGACTATTTCAGCAAATCCTGTTATGAATTTGCTCACAAAATTAATCTTTCCAAAGAAAGATCTCAATTCTTTCTGACTTGATGGCAAACCAATTCTTGATATAGCCTCTACCCGATTAGGGTCAATAAGAATACCCTTCTCTGTAATTACATGGCCCAGTAATTTTCCCTCAGTAACCCCGAATATGCACTTCTTCGGGTTCAATGAAATTCCATATCTTCTACATCTTTGAAATATTTTCCTTAGATCTTGGACATGATTTTCTCTTTTCTTTGAAAATATAGTGAGGTTGTCCATGTATACAATAATACATTTTCCTATAAGATTTTTAAAAGCGATATCCATGGCTCTTTGAAAGGTGGCTCCAACATTGATCAAACAAAATGGCATCCTTTTGTATGAAAATGTACCCCACTTTGTCGTGAATGCGGTCTTAAGTCTATCTTTAGGTTCCACGAGCACTTGATTGTATCCGGAATATCCGTAGAGGAAAGACATCATTTGGGATTCATTTACAATTTGAATAACTTCATCTAGTCATGGCAATGGATAATTATCTTTTTCTGAAGCCTTGTTGAGATTTCGAAAATCTACACATAGTTGTATCTCTCCATTCTTCTGTGGACGGGTACTAAGTTGGCGACCCACATTGAGTGGCGTACCGGAAAGATAATACCTGCTGACAGTAACTTCTTTACCTCTTGAAAGATGAGGGGTTATAATAAAGGGTTTACGAGCCTTTGGCGCTACCTGAATGGTTTACTGCCTACTTTGAGGGGAATTGTGTGTGTAATGATTGATGTATCATATGTCTTTAGATCTTCATAACTCCAGGCAATAACATCTTTAAACTCTCTTAGGCTTCTAATTATTCGCTCCTTCTCTTCGGGGGTGCAAACTTTTCCAATGAGAACATTCTTAACTTCATCTTTGGTTCCAAGATTTAGTGCTTCATGTTGGCCTCCTTCATTTCTCTGGTATTTGATGGCGTTGATCTGATCCTGATCAAAGATTCTTTCAAGCTGTATCATTCCTTTGGGGATGATATTTGTCTTTAAATTCATTATACTGTCTGCATCAAATTCAACTTCTCCTCGATCTTCTTCTTCATCAATGATCTGGGTGAGGAAGACATCAGAACTTGTTAAGAAATCTAAAATGTGTTTGTTGTCATCAAATACTTGAAAATTTGTGATAATGTCTGGTACCGATGGTGTGGAAGTGATCTCAACTGTGAATTTCTTCACAACATCCATCTCAAGTGGTTCTAATGAACTTGCTGATTGTGCCAATGAGTTTGCTACTTTGTTCTGAGAGTGGTATACGAATTTGACGTTGAAAGCGTCAAAACTTTCAATGAGATCCCAAACACGATTTCTGTATCCTCTTAATCTCTTGTCATGACAAACATACTTCTTTCTCACTTGTCTTACTACAACTTCTAAATCACCATAAACATGTAAAATTTTGACCTTCCGAATTGCGTGTAGCAATTTGTGGACTAATGATTCATATTTTGTTACAGTGTTGATGCATGGGAATTGTAATCTTAAGGCAGCTAGGTAGGTCTCGCGTGACGGATTGATCAGCTCGTAACCAACTCCATTACCCTTCTTGGATTTTGAACCATCAAATCTAAGAGTCCAAACTTGCTCTCGATCTTGTAACTGCTTAGGGTTGAGCATTTCTTTCTTCTGGATTTCTGGAAGATCTCCTTGAACTTTGTTTTTTTCCTGGATCATTTCTTTTTCTGGTGAGAGCTCTCTGTTGGAGTCACTTACCTTCATCTTGTATTGTCAAATTAAAGTATTCATCTTTTGGAACTTGGGAAATTCTTTTATGGACTTGGTCCAAAGCCATCTTGCACATTGCACAAGAGAACTCAAAATGAAAAGCATCGTGAATCCTGCACCAATTGGGCAGTAATAAGTCTTGTACAAAAGCATGACTTCCCAATTCTTTTTCTTGTTTTGTACTTTTGAGCACAAATCTTCTGAAGTTTTCAAACATGTTTTCACCTTCATCTGGTGATAGCTGATCATTGCTTTCATTAGGAACTTTTGTTGAATCTAGAATTTTTAGCGAATTTTCTTGACTATCTGAGCAGTGCAACATCAAGACTTCTTGTGTCTTTGGTCTATATTGACCTAGGTCTGTTTCGCAAAACATGATTTCATTATTTTCTCCATACTCTGTAATCCTCAGTTTGAGCCTTGGTGTACTTTCAATTCTAATCTGGTTGGGAATACCTCTCCATTGTAACCACATGTGTGAAAAG
The DNA here is from genome assembly GCA_007258455.2 of Sequoia sempervirens. Taxonomy (NCBI): domain Eukaryota; kingdom Viridiplantae; phylum Streptophyta; class Pinopsida; order Cupressales; family Cupressaceae; genus Sequoia; species Sequoia sempervirens. Next base: position 25,258 of record VDFB02021499.1, on the reverse strand, counting down.
TCAGTTGAGAAGTAGCCATTCAATCTGCGGGTCTAGTCTCTTCCCAAAACCATTCCATATCCATCTGAGATATTAACTACATAAATGTCAATGAAATGCTGAACCCTTGGATCAGACGATAATTGCATATGAATGTTGTTTAACTCTCCTACAATTGGAACCTTTGTTTTGTCCAACTGTGTGTAATGTCCCCATTTTTCGTGAGCATTAGAGTTTGAAGGATTAGCCTATCAGTTGACCCTTGTAGGCTAGTGTGGTGGATTAGAGGGTTCAGTTTGGGCATTATGGAGCTCTCTAGGTGGCAGTTATCAGTGTTTATCTCTTCAGATCCTTCTTATGTTCCGAGGCAGTGATTTTCAGAGGTCTCTGGTTCAGTTTCGAGGGACTTACTATTTATAGTAAGTCAGCAGATCTCAGAGAGGGACCCTTACTATTTTTAGTAAGGCAGTTGGATGCACAAGGGATACAATGGTTAACTCCCATGTTCAGAAGGAACTGAGAAATAATGATTATTTGTGGAGTTATGCTATGTAATTATTAATAAAGTGATTATTAATAATTAATTATAAGGTGCAATTATAAAGTCTCAAAATTCACTTTATTAAAGTGAAAGGGGAAATATTAAATATCATTTTAAATGATATAAAAGAGACTTCTAGAAGGGTTCGACCTAATGGAGAATTATATAAAGGCCATTGAAAGGTAAAGGAAGGCATCATTTGGATCATTTTATATATTGGATTTGTGTTTCTGGAGAGCTTGGCTCTTGAGGCTGGAAACCTAGGGTTTTCAGAATTCTTGATCATTGGGAACGAAAACTCTCAGTGATTGGCATAACTGAGGTTGTGAAAGATCTTCCGAAGGGTTGCCCGTGGATTGGCTTCATTCAAAAGTCAACATAGCGCTTCATCAGATTTGCAGTAGAGATTCAGAACAAGGGTTTCAGCATCTTTTCCAATTTCGAAGATTATTTCCGGGTATTTTTGTAAAGCTTTTAGAAATAATGCAATATCAATAAAGCTTTGATTTTCAGCATTTATCTATGTTTCTTTCAGAAATTGTTATTTCTCTTGCATGCATCTTTCTTGCCTGGTAAAAATTGAGAAAATATAAAAATTATAAAACCCTAGTCAGTTTTCAGAGGTTAGAACAGGTCTCTTATGGTATCTGAGTGGTTTCCGCCATCCCGTGGGAAATAAATTTCGAGCAACAAACAAAAAAATATATAATCGAATTCTTTCGGAGGAGACGAATTTGTTGTTGGAGATCATCGGCCCTGAAATAGACGAAATGGTCACCAGTTGGGAGCTCAACAAACTATCGGGCTTCTTACAGAAAATCATGTATTCTGGAGGAGACGATGTATGTGTCTGCCGTTCATCCAAGATTACAAAGGAAGAATATTAAGATTACAGTGAGTAGTTGTTTAGAAATCGATTTACATAGCAATAATCAGGAGCTGCGTACTATATCTGGAGGCAAATTTAAGCGTCTATACTGAAGGACGGATTTTAGCACAAGACGTCACTAATTTCATCGTCACCTTGCATATCATCATTGTTGAATAAAGGGAGACTTTGAAGAAGACGGAAATTATCATCAGGTCCTCAGGGTAAAGAAAACAAATCCGTCAATGAAGGGGTAAGACATATTGTATATGAAGACAAATTTCATTCATTTTAAATGAGGCGTGTTTGTATTTGTTTCCGGGAACGACTTCAATAAGGCAAAGCATCAGGGAGTTTTAAGTTCATGTGAAGAAGGGAAATATTAAAATTATCGGAGCTGCTTCTATTCATAAAATAGTTGACGCCAATTGCCAAGTCAAATAAATAAAGCAAATCGAGAGTTGTAATGAGAATTTGCAGAAAAGACAAGTTCATCAATTCGAACAATGACATGTTCGCTTTAATCTTCTTCACTTTCTCTGTCACATATTGACTTAATCTCTTCAATTCATCTTTAGAGGGAGTGGAACTACTGGTGTTAACATCTTGCTTGTATTGGGGCGTGTCTCTTGGAAGAGGCGGATTATTGCTTGCATTTGGGTGTGGTGGAGTTTGAAAATTGTGTGGAGGAATAGATGTAGTCAAAGGCTCTTGATTCTTTCTTTGATAAAAATTTGACGGGTTGTTCCCTGTTTGCTGAAATGCTTGGACTTTTTTTATGCCTTCGACCAACACACTGTTGTGCAAAGGCGGGAAATTGTAATTTGTTGTGTTTTCAACAGGCCCATTAGTAATTACAGGTGAGTACACAGGAGGTGGCGCCTCCACTGGCCCATTAGCTGATGCTGGTGGAAATCTTCCAAACTGGTCAAGTGCTTGATATTGTTCAAATTGTGGTGGAAGTGTGTAATCCTCCAAGACTAAAGCTTGATCATATTTTACTACAAGGACTATAGCAGTGGATGGATCATCAAGTGTCTCTTTTTTTATTTCTTGCTGGAAAATATCCGCCACGAGTTGAAATTCTCTACATTGTGTCTCGGAATGTTGATTAGTGTTGTGCAATCGACACCATCCTGACAAGGTTGATTTAGTGAGGAGTATACTCTCTGTTGGTCGGTTCTCCCGAGTTGTTGAATTGTCGTGTGGCGACAACACATTTCCATTGTTTGGTCCTGTATTCCAAGTTCTCTTCTGATTTCCTTGATTATTATTACAGTAGCCTTGAGCATTGCTTTGATATGCTTGATTACTTGACTGGCCTTGGTAATTTTGATAATTACCTTGATATCCTTGAGAATTTCTTTGCATGTTCTGAAGTTGATTGTTTTGGTTTCTCAAATGAGTAACTTCAGTAGACAATTTCTTTACTTGTTCGATCAATTCTCTCATTTCTTCTTTTTCTTCTTGTGTCCTTGTGGACATTGTTGTACTTTGCAAATATACTGGTTGTGTAGGATGTGCTTGAGAAATGGGACCTCCTGGGTGAATTACCAGCTGATGATTGGAAGGTGGAATAGGGTTCATAATTGGCGTGTGATGTGCCAATGCTTCATTAATCCCTGCTATCTGGTTTGGCATAGCAGCGTACCCTAGATGATTGAGGGGTCCGACAACATTCATGCCCAAATCAATATTAACCTTGATTGCTTCGGCATAAGCTTCCTTGAGATCAGTTGGGGCAAGGTTGGCCCTTCTTACAAACATGGATGTAAGGCTATCCAGGGTGGCATAATACACTGGTAATGCTGGGACATCATTTAAGTTGTATGGATCACGTAGCCTTGTATATGCTTTATGAAATCTGTTGTTGAAGGCACCGATTGGTTCATGTTCTTGTCTTTTCACTTCAACAAATTGCTTGTAAAGTTTAGTCGGGGTGGTTGGCAATCTGAATTTTGCCAAAAAGACATCTTTTAACTGTTGCCAAGTTTGGACTGAATTCACTGGTAGGTTCACGTACCAATAATATGCTTCTTCCTCTAAAGAGTATGGGAATAGTCGACATGCTACATCTTCATGTTGGATATCTCGGTTCTGGAGAGTATCTTCAAAAATCTTGATGTGTTCATCAGCTGTCCGGTTGATATCACCAACCTGGAATTTGGTGCAAAACTGCTCTGGGCTCTTTAGCATGTCATGATAATTGGCAAATGTAGTGAGAGGGGATACGTTTCGAGGACGCCAAGCCATTGGAACATTTGGTTGGTTTATTTGAATTGGTGGAACTTGTTGTCGAATAGTGCTTTGGATTGAAATCTGCTGTGGTGGTGGGGTTTGGAATAACCCGGAAAAATCTTCTATGCCTTGTACTTCTTCAGTAGGTGAGACTGATTCTTCACTAAGACCAACTGCACTTGAGGTTTCTCCTCGTAATACTTTTGTTTTCTTTCTCTGCTTGTTTCTATAGGGTGATAATTCCACAAATTCTTTGAAAGAACTTGGGGTGGATCTGGTAACTCTTCAAAATTTATCTGGTGAAAAAGAGCCAATTCGATCCAGTGTGTCTTCAATCTTGTTGAGGACGCGCGGGAGCTGGCTGATTCGCTTGTTGAGGAACTTGTTGATTGGTTCGTTGAGGGACTTGCTAGTTAGCTTGTCAATTTTGCTGCCGTTGAAGGGCTTCAAATCTTTCGATAAGCAGATCTCTTTGGATAGCAACTTCAATATGTTGGGCTCTCTCTTCTTCTTCTTCAAGAATAAAGCGCATTCAAAGCCAGTTAGTAGCGCTTATTCTAACTCTCCATGCTAAGCTAATCAGCTCAGTGAGGACGTCTTCTTGTTCGTCGTGAAAACCCAAATCTGGTTGCAATACTGCTGGTTGGGGATCTTGTCCTGGATTAGGAACGTTGCCTGGGAGCACCATTCTTCATGATCAAAACATGGATTTATTGAGGATGTGCGGATGGAGACTACTTGGCAGCTTTAAGAAATTGCTTTATATCTTCAAAAACTTGTTGCAAAAGTGTCAAAACTCTTTGTTTAGTCAAATCTCTTTCAATTGCTTCTTCAATTTTTCGTCCAGTTTCTTCTTCTCTAGCCAAAACACGGCTTGCTTGTCTGTAGTTGGCATAGTTTGTCTATGATTGCCAAGCAAGTGTATACAATGAATCGATAATATCCGCCTATCCCTGATATGGTTATTCAATCGGTATGTCAAAAGGAAATTCGTGCGGCAACACCATACTGCATCTTGAGTAACTTGTTCTTATTTGTGGGTGCCCTACTTCTAGCCCCAATTTCGTGTTGATGCATGTTTTATGACACATCAAGTACGTTAGAATAAGGAGTCCAAAGACGCTCTATCCTCTCTTGAAAAACTACCTCATATGCTAAGATTGCAAGAAATATCATACAACAATTCCAATGTTTCTTAAGTCATGTCTTGACGTGTGGATAAGCTCAATGGGCGTTGTGATTTGCTGGTAACACAAAGGGACTTATGTTTGACAAATTACTCATAAGTGAGGACTTAGGTGGATTTGACATTCAGTGCTCTATTTTTTTTCTGGGATTTTCAATTTTAAGAAAAAAAGAAAAAAGGATAAAGGATAAGGGTTAAGAAGTTCTAAACTACTCCTATGAAATCAAGAGATGGTAGAGATTGAGTGAAACCAAGAAACAATACTTTGCTTAGCCACGCTAACGACAACTACACAAAGCAAGTGCAATCTTCTGGGATTTGTGCTTAAGATTATACTATGAATGATAATCTCAAGAGAACAATATTATTCAAAGTAAACATTGAAGCATCCACATCATAAGCTAAGTTTTACACATTGAACGAAAATCATTCATTTAAAGAAAGTATGAGCGAAAGTTTCACCAAATCTATACTATCAATCTATCATTCATCTAACATGCATTCAAATCAAATTCTACTTTAATCTACTTTAGGTGGAAGGAGAATATGTAACCATTCAACCACTTGATAATAAAAGGATTCAAAGCAAATCATGCATTATGAACTTTTATTCTCAAAAGTAGCTAAAAGCAACAATTTCATAATACTCTCTCCCATTCCAATAAAATGAGAGAACGAGAGTTTATACAGAGTTTTGAGAATGCAATAAACGACCAAGATTGATTTGAAATCAATGGCAAAGATTAAAAGAAAGTAACCTAACTAGGGTTTCCCATAATACAATCAGTTATCAGTGAGTGAAGTGTTGTGAGGAGCTATCTTTGTGGGGGCGCATCCTTATCCTGTTGATTGGCATTGTACCGATAAATCTGGAAACTATTGTGCTGACCTCCTCGATTGTGACAAGTGGCAGCACATTGACCTTGTATTTCAGTAGGTCCAAATCATCTACACATTCCGCAAAAGCAATTTCCCACTCCGATTCCTGTTGCTGGAAGGCATGCTAGATGGACAAGAAATTGGCTGCCTTAGTCAAATTTTGCTTAAGGATTGGCCCAGTGGTGGCGAAGAAAATTTCTCGGACTTTGTGCTTCAAGTTTTTAGGTTGCAGGTCATTCTCTTGGACAATATCTTTCTCCAGTGCATTTGCAACTACCAGTAGAATCTTATTCCGAATTTCCTTCTTCCGCTCCTCAACTCAAATAGTATTAGCCTTCACCTTTTCTACGACTTCATTCCGTGTAATCAATGCCAAGTACTAGTTGTTGAAATCATATGCAGCGCCTGCTGCAATAACCTTCCCGTCGATTAGTTCTTGCTTCGGAACTCCTTTCAGCACTTTGAGGTACGGAATAATCCTATCCTGGATATCCTGAGCGTTGTCCCATGCTTCTGCTAGAGCTGCAATCCTTGAGAGCAAAGAGGAAGTTTGCCTATATGCCAACATTAGTTTCTCTGCAAATACAGCCACTTCTTCACTTCTAATGACTATCCACTCTTTGGTTTCTCTGGCTGTGGTCATTTCTTCTTCAAAAGTCTCCTGTGAAGAGTTCATCAATGGAGGGACCACTGAGCTGGCTTGATCAAGAGGCTTGGTTATAAAGTCTACATCTTTAGATTTAGTTTTTAATGATAGAAGTCAAATTATTATTATAGATATTGTGTCATAGTCTAAAAGTCTATTAAAAATATAGTATGTTGTCAAATTCAAGGTGTATCATTTTGTTTAAAATAGGGTTCATTTCACGAGTCATTAAATGTTTTGTCAAAATCTAAAAGTGCCAAATTTTTTTTTGTCTCATTTGTAAATGGATGCATTATCGCTTGTACATGACATCCATATTAAGGGGGGGCATTTCAGTCATTAGTGATGGGGCCGTAAAATTGCATTAGTCACAAGCAAAGATCTATAACGGTGGCTGCATACACAACAACAAGGACTTCTCAAGTTTGTATTTGTGATTGGATGTGTGAGTCCCCAATCACAATTCTTGGTTGTTTGTGAATGGATGTGTTTGTCCCCATTCACGAGAATGGTGTATGTGATTGGAAGTGTTTATCCCCAATCACATTTGTTGGGTAATTATGATTGGATGTGTTTGTCCCTAGTCATAATTGTTGTGAGCAGAAGTGTGTGTCATTGTTCATAATTGATGTTGGATGGATGTGTTTGTCCCTATCCAAACTTGTTGTAAGACCTTGGATAGATGTGTTAGTCCCTATTCTTGGTTCCATGGGTAGATGTGTTTGTTCCTATCCTTGAATGAAAGTAGAGTAAGCATAGTGAGGCTAGTTCCACTATTGCTTGTCATGAGTAGAAGTGTATGTCCCTACTCTTACATTATGGTTTTTGGTGAGCTACTGAACGTGGTCATTAAGTATTGTTAGTCTACCTATCCCCATTTAGAGAATGATGTAATATGGGGGGTGTTGGGAATATTACATCATTCCCATAGATTGTTAGTGTGTCATATTATAATTATTTGTTAGTGGTTGTAGTTTATTTGTTGGTATTATGAGTTGTTAAAACAACTCATATATTTAGGAGTTTGTTTATTTGTTACCCCGTAATAATGGAGTTATAGGAAACCTTCCTATAATATAGGAAATACAACTCCTATATATATGTGTAATTTCTTTTGGACAAAGATATAAAAGCACAACATTATTTGTGTCTAAAATTTTCAATCTTCTATTTTGCCTCTGCCCAAATTGCCCTATGAAGGAACATATTGCAGACATAATGACTAAACCTCTTAACATAGATACATTTGCCAAATTGAGAAATAAGCTTGGACTTGTATATGGTTTAGTCATTAATGGGAGTTTAGATATATTATAGACATGTATCAATTAACATTAGTTTCATGTTTTTGCCTGCTTGTGTAGTTTGTTTGATGGATAACCAAATTGGTTTCCTTCTGTAAACCTATTTAACTGGCATAATTACAATGTATTAAAATCACTGCTTTGAAGCTTCTTAATGCTGCAGCACCTTATTCTTCTGTAATAGTTCTTCTTAATGCTGCTTATAACTAGGTTTTGTAGATTGAATTGACATTCTGTACTTACAAGATTCAACTAACACTAATTGAAAATTTGGGTGTTTGATTTTATAGGTTTGTCTATTTACAAATCCGGTATGGGTAGTCAAAACCAGATTACAACTTCAAGTTCCAGAGAGTGCAGCTCATCAGCCATATTCAGGTTTCTTTGGTATGGGTTCATGCTAATGCTTTAAGCTATGGTCTTCTATCATTAATATATATGTATGATGTAAATTATTAATCCATGATCATAGTATAGTGAACGTAGGTTAGTTTATCTGTATGGATGCTTAGTTGATTAGAGAATTTCATGGGTCAATAGCATTTGAGAAAATTGTGAATAAGAATTAAATCAATTATTATTGGAAATGGAAGCAATATACAACCTTAGTTTTCTTCTGTTATCTTTGTTGATTGTTTTCTTTTTTTTAATAAATGTGTAAACCTCATATGTTTGATGGTTGCTACCATAAGAAGTAGCCCGTAGGGTTGAACTCAATAGGATTACTGGCATGTGTTATATAGTTTATGCATATTCAAATGTTTAGGTTTGTAACAATTTTCAGTATAGAAGAGGTTGGCCTGCCTAAGAATTTTCTTCATACTGTCTTTCACATGTACTTCTACCTCTATATTTGTTTACTGCAAAATTAGGCGCTCAATATATATTGTTTTGTATTTTTTCTTATTTTTTAATTTGGAGAAATAATAATCAATTCATCTTTGCAAAAAAAATAATAAAAATATACTTGTAACAGCAAAAATATCTCCTTGGATATTTGGTAATCCAAGACTATGCTTTCTTCCAGAAATTTATATTATTTGGAATAATTCTGATGAAAATCAGGAACCAATTGGGGTTTGTGAAATGCATGATAATTCTTGTGGTCTTTGCAACAGGAATGATCATTGTCTTGTCTTTCACAATATGCATGGTCATTCTCAATATTGGCAATTTTTAACAACTCTAGTAGATGATTTATAATTTAATGTCTAAGACATTAACAAGGTTCTTTCTACAAAGTTGTACCATATGTTACTTATGTCTTACTCAAGAAATGTTCAGAACATTGTTAGTATAAGAATATCATAAAAGCTGTTGACAATGAATAGATTTCTTTTTTACCTTCTTGTATTTGAAGCACCAAAACTATGTCAAAGTTCATATAGCCCCATCCAATTGAAGGCATGGTATTTTTTGAGTTTTATCCTTATGTTCAAGTGAGTTTTGAGGAAAAGAGACAAAATGAAGTAGACACTTGTCTGTTTGTAAGACTACTTGCAGTTGAATACTCCTTTCTTCATCTCTTTGTGTTAAGTGTATTTGGAATTTTTTGTTTGATAAGAATGTAACAACATATTGTCTTCTTTTTTGTTGTTAGTTTTTCGCATGTTTATTTTTTATTTCTGATGTTGCCTGCATCAAGTAGCAGAGCTTGAAATTTAACCTGAATTTGGATTTATCTTGGCATTGAGACATCATTGAATTAAATAGAGGAGAGTTTTAATTGCTATAAGAAGTGCAATGAAAATTCAGAGGAAGTAAAGTTTTGGACAGAAATATTATACGAGATTTGAGGGATTAGATCTAATGTTTGTACTTGAGGATAAGATAAAAGGTTTAGAAAATCAAGACCCATCTGAGGAGCATACTGAAACATCTACAAAATAGGGTGCTAGGATGAAGTTTTAATTTAATCGGATCTTCTAAGGAATTTTAGAACCGAAGCTTTGACAAACAGGACTCTAAGGCTGGAGTAATCCTTCGAGATAGAAGAGATTTTGATAGGCATTATGCTTCCGCAGTCCATATTTGTGAGACATGAAACTTTTGGGTAAAAACTATGTAAAATGAAGATTAAACATCAATTTCTCAGATCACTCAAGTGTCCCATCATTAGAATGGATTGAATATGAAGATTAACAAATTTGTCATGATTGGAACAGACTGTAGCTGATGGTTTTGGCAGTGGATGAATTTGCCCTATATATGACAAAACAATGGAACTGAAGACTCATCCATGAAGTTGACTTGGTTCCCTTTACTACTTTTTGCATGTGATACATTCTATTACCTCTTGGTCAGCTAATGTACCCATACTTCAGTATTAATACACCTATATTTGTACAAGTTGCTAACAACTAAGACACCAGTGGACATGGATAATATGAATGTTCTTTGTCTCGTTTGATGGAAAGTTGATGTTTATGAATATGCCATAAAGTATAAGAAGTTCAGACTTTAGGCTTGCCATGTTTCTCATTTGAAGTATAAAACTAGTGAGCAATAAAGTATAGAATGTAGGATTCATATTGGTGAATTGTGCAATGGAATATCCATGCTGATTATGGATCAGATTGTTATTACAGTTGGCTTTCCTTATTAAAATATGGACATAGAGAGATTAGGAGAATATTTAGCACACAATAATATTATATTTTCTTCTTTTTGTATCTCTTCGTTCAATCCATATTACAAATTTATAGGATTCTAACATCCTATTTTATAGGAAACCTCCTATAACAACTCTTCTAAATATAATGAGTTGTTTTAACAACTCAAATCCTTACAAATACTCTACGTGAGTTGTATTAACAACTCACATTATTATTATCACAAATAACTACTCACATTATAATATTTGTTACACATAATTAAACATGTGAACACTAACATGATTTCCAACACCCCCCCTTAGTGTGAACATAGAGAGTAAGATCATCACACAACTTGGAAACAGAATCGTATGCCTATGCATACTTTTAGGTCTGCATACTGCTATCTGGATCTTGCTGCACATGATCACCTACATACGAGAACTTATCCCGCTTTCACTTCCAGTGAACTTATCACCGACCGACCATACTTCCAAGAAGTCCAATAGTTAGAGGATCTCTGTAGTCAGCTGCTCTCCTATACAACTGTTTACAATATTGATGATGTCCACATTCTCCACCTTAGCACTTCCAACTGCAGTATACCAACTCTTGTGGCTCATGATCTTGATTCAAACGAAAGTCTCTCACCTTCCATGGTTTTAAACAGGCTTACCAAAAACCTTGACGTGAACAAGAACCCATCAACTGTCCACATTGTGTGGTTTTTTGGATCCTCCCACAAACCCTTTCAAGATCCATGAATTGACTTACTCTGGTGCTTTTGTTCGCCACTATGCTTTTACATTAGGGAAGTTATATAAAAATCAACACACTTATCACAAACTGGGAATGGAACATTGTGCATTATTCCCCCCCCCACAATGTGAAATTTCCGCTTATTCACACAACCAGGAACACTGAAAAATGAATCATATCATGTTGCATACTAGTAAATAAAATGCCACCAAAGTTGATGAGCGGCCTCGTCGTCGGTGACTGACGAGAGGACGCTGATTGTCCTCCAACCTCTTGTGCCTCCTGCCTCCATTAATTTGCTGTTTACTTAGCAAAATTGACTTTGAAGCTCAATTTTATAAAGCCCCCCTCAAATTGGATGTTGTGTACAAGCGATAATGCATCCAGTTACAATTGAGGCAATTTTTATTTTTCATAATTTTTGACACTTTACATTCAAACATACAACAATTAAAACTCATGAAAGTAGACCCTCTTTTAAAAAGATGATACAACTCTATGACTCTTGGAAACATTCAAATGATAATAATGACAACCCATCATTTTAATAATAAACTTTTAACTTCAATCTATTATTGGACACTAATCTTCTAGATACTACGAAGATCAAAATATGCCATCAACTTCCCATGAAATAAGGCACTATTCTTTACCTAAAACTCTTCCATTGTATATTGCCTACTTTTTGAATTAGTGTGATGCTTGCATACCTCTCTTATAATACCAATGCTCAATATCTGAACTCAATAAGCTACACGGGCACGGGCATCTATAACTTGAAGATGGAGATCTTCACTCATGCAAACCACTTCAAGACCAAACTTAAAAATCAAAGCCGCAAACAGAATGAAAATAATAATTTTCCATGCAGTGGAGTAGACTCATCGAGCCACAGACAAAACCGCAACAAATGAAAACACGAGCTAGGGATAATGAACAGTTATGTATACCTTTTGAGACTTAACCTCGCCTTTGCTTCTCCGCTCACAAATACAAGTCCGCCTGATTGGAAATTGTAAGCAGTCATGCTTACCATCTCTTGGTTGCAATTTTAGCTTCCAATTCTCTTCAGGTGATCAAAGCGATCCATTCACATTATCTGTAGACTTGAGGTTCCCACACAGGCCAATCCCAAGCTGATCGAAACAATGGCTCGCCAAGCACAGGTAAATTGAGCCTCTACAAATAAAGGATCTGCTAGTTTGCTGCCAAAGATATTGCCTTCGCAAAAATGATAGGCCTGATGAGCGATGGCTAGCTGCTGCACATACTTAATAACAAGGGCCTAAATTGATTTTGTGTAAGAATCCTGGTGATTCTCAACCCCGAAACCCTCACTGAAATGCTTTTTTTTGAAAGTTTTGTGTGTTTTGTATTTTTTTGAGGTTTTTTGATAAATAAAGAGAAGCTGCGATTTTTCTCTAAATTGCTAATAAATTCATAATAAATAAAAAATCTCTAAATAAGCTTTGAAAATGTTTAGAAAAAGTAGGCGCATCATTTTATTTCATTCCCAGAGTGTTTACAATAGCAAACAATAATATATGAATGGAATATTAATTTATTATGAAAGAACCTGATTTTCTCCTTGCAGGCGCCAGAATACAAATAGAATGGTACGGTTGAAAGAATAAATAAATCTCTGGTCTTTGAAAATCAATGTTGGATCTCTGAAAACCCTAGGCGCACCCAATCTAACTGACAGAAGCTGAGATCTGAGGATGTTCACTGGCAAATGAAAAAGTACAGCCTTCAAACAGTGGTACGGCCTGTACCAATCAGCAGCAATAAATGAAGTACGGCTCAATGGAAGGGATGCCAAATCTCTATGGAAACAACTCTGAGAAGTTGCCTCAATTGCTAGATGAATATTCCCTGTTAAACCCTGACTGAATCAATCAACAAGCTCAATCTGTAACCTCTGTGTGAAGTCACCAAGAAGACAATCTTCAACTGGTATTGCACAGTCTCAGTATGCCAAATTCTGAAGAGGTATCGTTCTCCAGAATCGATTCGTCTGCTGAAACCCTAGGTTTTGCAAACTCCAATGCTCAGAGCAAAATAGAAGACAAATTTGAATAACATATCATAATGGTTCGATTTGTCTTTCCTGTGAATATATAGTCTCTTGCAAAAATTCGACCCAAGCTCACTTTTAAATAATCATTTAAATTAAATGATCAAATTCGTCCTTTTTGACTTAGGAGAAAAATAATAATTAAATGACGTCTCATTAATGAATAATAATTATTCATTATATCAAATATATCACTTTATTATAAAGTATTAAAATACTTTATAATATACCATTTAATTATTAATATTTAAATATATTAATAAAGAGACTTTAATATAAAGTCAAAATATTAAATATTTAATAATCATTAAATACTCCTTATTTCTCCATCCGACCATCAAACTGAAGAACTGGGTCGATTCTGAAGCTAATAGCTGAACCTAGGTGCCCTGCCCAAAATAGCAGCGCCTCCGACTTTCTAAAAATAGAAAGTCTCTAAAAACCCACTCTGAAGGATTCTGCGAAGGCCCAACCTGAAACAACTGCAACAGGAAGCTACAAAACACCGGTAACTGCCTCGGATGATCCTCTACACACATCTGTCAGCCTACGAGGATCGAAATAATAGGCTAACCACATAACCAGCTGCACTGACTAGGATAGGGGACATCACATTTTGACTCTGTCAAAAATGCATGTGCCTCAACAATAATAAAGACCGTTGCTCGATAGAGGGCTCCACTACTGTAGTTTGGATGCACTTAGTGAAGGCCGGCCCAAAGTACTTCCATGTTATCTATCAATGAGGACAAATCTGATGAAACAACGCCCTCAATATTGACTTCAGATCTCCGCATGAAGACTCCATTCATGGGGAGAACATCACAAAAAATTGATTTCAATCAAGCCTCTCCACAAGAGAAATATTTTCATTGAACTTTAGAAAGCTTTAGAGATGAAGTCATGACAGTTGCTCCAGGACAGTGAATCGACAACAATTTCTTCTTAGTACATTTTCACGGATTCCCTTCGTCCGCCAAACTCTTTTATAGATGTGCCACTCTAATGAGAAAAGATCAACTCATATCACTAATAAAGAGGCACAAAATCAATTTTGCTCTGATGCCATATTAAAACATGGACATAGAGAGATTAGGAGAATATTTAGCACACAATAATATTATATTTTCTTCTTTTTGTATCTCTTCGTTCAATCCATATTACAAATTTATAGGATTCTAACATCCTATTTTATAGGAAACCTCCTATAACAACTCTTCGAAATATAATGAGTTGTTTTAACAACTCAAATCCTTACAAATACTCTACTTGAGTTGTATTAACAACTCACATTATTATTATCACAAACGACTACCCACATTATAATATTTGTTACACATAATTAAACATGTGAACACTAACATGATTTCCAACATTCCTTATACTTGTAGTGTCTGCCATAAAATTTCAGATTTGTGTTTGTTGTATTTGGTCCATACCACTTGTTTGGCAAGTAAGGTAGAAGAGGAGCACTTAAAGGAGTAGAGTTAGTGTAGAGAGTTTGCTCAAGAGGGGAGATGCAAGAAGTAGGAAATAGTGGTTAGCCTCTGTGTGTGTATGCTTTATGTGTAGGGCCTATTTTTTTGCCTTAGTCCTTTGCTGTTAGACCTCCTGTTTGTTCCAGTCTGATTGATCTAGTTTTGGTCGTTAATATAATTTCTTTCTTTCTTTCTAACATTAAAATTCAATCAGAGGCATAAGTACCAGCAATATCACCCAAATAAAATATTAAAATAGGTTTTTCTTTAAATATTTTCTCATCCTCTTCAACTCTCTATCCTGATGATGGATCACGGAGTGTGATCCGAAACGTCGATGAAAAAATTGGAACACAATCGAATCCAGAAGCAGCAAAACTAATATTAAAATAGGTTTTTCTTTAAAGATCTTGCAGGTTCTTTTGGAGTTACATTTTACCTTACTAGATCTGCCACAAGGCTTGAGTTTAATGTCTGTAACTTATGTCTTATAAAGGGTTTGGTATCATAACCGAGCAAAAGCTTAAATAAGTCATTTACTGATAAACTTACTGATTAATCGCAATCACATAAATTATAAAAAATGTAAATATCCAATTATTTTCTTGTTTTCTAATGCCATTTTCTATTATGAGTTTCAAAATTAAATTTAAGTCATGCTTCAATATCATTTTGTCACTGAAAAATCTTGTGAAACCACATTCTGGATGATTTAATGAAATTGAAACCGTTAAATCATATCACAATGCATTTCAAAAAGCTCGTAGCCTAACGAGGAAATATAACATATTTGCCATTTATTGGTAGTGACAAAACAGTAGCACATGCATGCAAAATGTGAGAAATTATGAGTGTCCCTCTTTACAGGTTTTATTTATTTTAATGTTTTTTTTTTTTTCAATTCCCCAAGAATTGTCGTTTGGCTTTTTGATTTTATGTTACAGCTCTCCACAAACAGTGAAAGGTTTTCGCTGTAAATATTTGCTTTTTTTACATGGTAAACTTCGTTTGTGTATGTGTTAGGCTTGCCCAGTCAATTTTGCAGTTTACTCAAGCAAATGATATGAAATAAAATTTATACAGTCTGCAAATAACATTAAATAATTTAAATACATCGTGAAATGATACTGTGGTGATTATAAGCAGGATTATAAGTGTACTCTTGTTTAGTATTGGAAAATTCTTGTGTATTTGTTTGTTTACAATTAAGAATATATCAGGTTATTATCTGTTGCGATTCAAGAGTTATTTGGTTTAAATATAGTAGGAAGATAGCACAGTGGATATTCTAAAGTGAGTTTTCACCTAGAATTTGCTATTTTTATTATAAAATGATATCATTGGTAGATTCCCACATTATGGAGTTACCTGTTGAAGACAGATGCTTCAAGGACCATTTTTAGAGATGAAGGTTGGCGTGCACTCTATAAAGGCCTTGGACCGGGACTTTTACTTGTAAGTTTCTATGTTTCCTGTAATCTGGCTTTAGTTTTGCTGTATGATCACCTTATAATGACGCCTTTGTTGCTTCAGACCTTCTGCAGTGTAGTCTTCACTTCTATATGTGATAAATTTTTGAAAATAATTTAATAATGTGTGTATTTAACCTCTTTTCAAACAAATTGGTCTAGTGCATATGACATATCAGTACAAATAATTTAATGATTATTTATTCTTTTTGCTTCCATCTCAGAACAAGCAAATCAAAACAAAATATAAAGATATAAATAAAGGATTTTTTGTTCCTTTTTCTTCTGTAGAGAACCAATAGGTAACATGAATTTAAGTGGTAATTCCTATCTTTAATATAACATAACAGAAGAAATATTTCTTCTTGGGATAAATTTTAGCCATGCTTCTTTCAGATGGAAAATTTACGTCTACATGCAAATCAGAAAGACAATATTTAATCGAAGCTACAAAGCTGAGTAATTAAAAGTAAGGTTGATTATTATGATGAAGGAATCACTTGAACAACATTAGGAACAATATTCTTTCATTTGAATTAAAACAAAGGTTGATTATTACGATGAAAGAATCTCTTGAAGAAGACTAGGAACAATATTCTTTCATTTGAATTGCATAGTTTTAGTCATAATAAGAACCTTAGTCACAGGTTTTGCCGAATTTAATTGAAAAATTCAAAATCGGGTGAATCTTTAAAGAAACCCAAAAGATTGTTAAAAACTGTGATGAAATACTGATGTAGAAAGTTTCAAAGGAAAATTTGTTAAAAAGACAGTTTTAAATTAGGATTTTGCATTCTTTTGGTACAAAAAATGCTTCAGTTTGCAAAAATATTTTTAGGAGGAAGGGTTCCTTGTGCCCTGGTGATACATAAAAAGCCAAAACAAAAAATTAGAGTTGATAGGGGCCCCATATCTTCTTTTCGGCACACAGTTGTTATCATGCCCTTGGCGAATCAGGTTCAGATTTGAAGTGGAGGGACCCCCTCTTCTAAGGATCTCCCTGAGACATCAACTGACAGGGACATGCTGGGATTCCACTTCTGGAATGAACCCATGCCATATTTCCCTCGCACCCTACCTTTATTTTTAATTTTATTATTATAAATTATAGCTTTATTAATACATTAGATTTTAATTTTTTTATGTATTTAAATTTTAATATTTAAGTTTATCTATATTTTTTTTTGGGCAAAAATAAAATGTTATTGAAGAACTCTTAAGTGCATACATAAGACAAGGATTTCCAGATGACCATTGCCACAGTAACATATAACACAATACGAATCCACCATGGGATTCTACAAAAACCCAAATAGTCTAGATGACATAACCAAAACTCCTCTTGCCACCTCAATCCCAAAAGCTGAGATTACCTTCTTTGATCATCATTAATTAACTTGGTTAATTGCTGAGATTTGTCAAGATCAAAATCTCCCCACTCTACAACATTCCAGTTGCTATCTCCTTCGGAGGCCCATTTAGCTAAACAATCAGCAACCTTGTTCCACTCTCTAGGAATATGCACAAAAGATATTATCTCAAAATCTGAGGCCCGAAGCAGAATCTGCTTAACAACAAGAACTAGTCTCCAGAAGGCCTCTTGAAATTTCCTCTTTTTGAGCAATGAAACAAGAATCATAGAATCTGTCTCACACAAAACTTTTCTCCAGCTCATTGCCTTGGCTCTTTTTAGAGCTTTGAGCACTGCCCAAGCTTCCATTAGATTATTAGAGTGTGAGCCCATCCAAGAAGAAAAGAGAAAAAGAACCGGGCCTTTATTATCCTGACCAACACCACCAATTCCAGCCATACTCGGGTTGCCTTGGGATGAACCAATAGTGTTAAGGAAACCACAAGGGGGTGAGCTCCACTTTCCAGATCTATTCACTTTCTTAGAGGTCCAACCCCTATTACCATAACTGAGCTGAGAGGGATTAGGTAGAGAAAGTTCCAGAAGATTGACCATGTTCAAATCAGAAGAAGTGAGTCCCTCTAAAGTGTGGCGTCAATTGTTTCTTTAATCATTCTTTTGATTTTGAGCCAAACATGTAAGACATTCTTTCAACACTCTTGAAAGATTCTTCCAACAAAATTTGCCAAAAAATGAAAGAAGGCCCAATGACCCAAGCAGCAATAAGAAATGAGGCGAGGTAGGAGGGCAACCCAAGCCATTCCAAAAGTCAGATAAGGAAGTTGCATGAATGGTAGGTCTTTTCCAAAGCTTCCACCATAAGTTTCAGATTTCTACAGAGAAGGGGCATTGGTAGAAAAGGTGATTGATGCATTCTTCATTATTGCCACATGTAATGGTCTACCCCAATCTGAGATTTGACTTGCAATTTTAGGGATTCTCTCAGTTTGATAGATGTTCCCTTTTTTCTAAAACTTTTCTCATTGCAAGCATAAATTGACTGAGGTTTTCAAGTAAAATACAAACACTAAACTGTTAATCAGATTATGAACTTCATTTTCTTATATATTGACTGATTATAACAGTGAATAAGAAGAGGACGACTTATCCCTTATACAGAAATTAACCGAGCAATATTAATGGCTAGATAATAAGTATAAATATGCTCAGAAATGTATTGCAGCCAACAGAGTTTACTGAGAAACCAAACTGATTGATATTCAGGACTGAAATGTCATAGACAACAGATTACACCTTTCTGAGTGTTACATGAGACAATGTTCACAGTCACAATATTTTGTCATACATATCAGCAACCCTGGTTTTATATCAGTCTTAAGATACACAGGAAAATAGTTATAAATACCCGTTATGTACTCTTGTTATGTTCCTGAGTCACCAACAGCGATCTGAGATGGTAGCAGCCACTGATGACGTCCTTAGGCAGCCAAAGAATGCTCACAACAGCAAGAATAGTGTCCAGGGATCCCACGTCCAGCAGCTGTTCATGAACAGCAGCACTCAGAACTGATTGTGATGCACTTTTGACAAGCTCAGACCCAACTCCAAGCCACTAAGGTCTCACGACTTCCAGCATCCACCCTACTGAAGCTTCACGCCATCACAGAGACAAACGATATGCCCAGAAACTGATAGTTTCAGCCTCCAAAGATTCACGTCCCTGCTTGAACTGCTCACATGCGCCCTCACAAGGTTCACATGACTACCAAGAAGGGGCAAAGGGAAGTAAACTGGTTCGCATCCCTTTGCTAGTAGTCACGACCTCCACCATGCTCACATCCCTTGAAAATAACTCGCCCAGCTTAGGGAATGAAGGCAGTCAGTGCTGAAGGTTTGGAATATGCACAGGAACTCCAAACTCAACGCCTATCATGGAAGCAACAATAAATAATCTCTAGTATTGCAGAAATGAGGCGTCCAAAATAATGAGCTAAACCTCCCCAAAACTTAATAGCAACCCTAATCACCAATAACAGAAATGGATATCGTTTCTACCATTTTTGTCTCCTTAGGAGACTCACAAATTGCCATGATTGCCCAAATAGAAGACCTAAATGATCTCCAAGAACCAGCTAGGGTGGAATCATTTCACCTCCGAAACCAATCTACTTCGAAAGGGTTTTCGTCCTTCCAAAGGCTGAGATGAACCAGGGTTCAATCTCCTGACCCACAAGGGTCTCAAAAAGAGAAATAGAATAACTCAACATGCCCAAATGAGCTCTCATAACCTCCTTTTATACTTTTCCCGCCAAACTCTCCAGAGGCTTCTAATTTAAAATTCACTTTTTAATTTAAACACCTGTTTAACTTCAAAAATGACCTTTTCATTAAAATAATCATATTTTGACACACAAGGTCCCTGTTAAATGCATCCATGATTTAAAACATCTTATCTCGGTTCCGACGAGCTATAACACTAAGAACCTTTTTAAAAGTTTTAATTAATATTTGGCAACCTTAGTAATTTAATTAAAATATAACCATTAATACACTCATTTTGTGGAAACTGCCAGAATGCATTGGAATCGGAAACCAATTGCACTGGAGTGATCCAGATGAAGAATAATGATGAACAAAGCCGACTGGGTGACTTACTATAAATATATGCCCTCTCCAAGAATCTCAGAGCCCAAATCGGAAGCCGAAAATAATATATGAGAGCATTGTAGAACTCCTCTACACCCCCTGAACTCACTGGTAACCTTAGATTATCCCTCTGATCATTCAGACACAAACCCCAAAAAAAATCTCTAATCACAGAGCAAGAGAACCCTAAAATGGGGACATTACACCACATAAAAAAAATTAGAAGGCCCTTGGAAACCTCTCTTCCTAATTGTCCCAGGAGAGAAATTTATTTTGGCTTAGAAGCCAAAGAAAGAAATTGCATTTGGGCCATCCAAACATGTTCCAAACTTTCTTGCACCAAGCGAACTCTATGTTCTGTGTTTGCATGTCAACCAATTGATACCCAAGAGCCACAGATTTAACTCCTTTGGAGTCATGACTGTAATGTCCCCAATTTAGCCCTACACTCTTCATTTGGATTTAGCCTATTTCCGGAAATCCGTAGGCTACTCAGATGTGCAAATTTAGGGTTTCCACTTTCAGTAAGTCTTGCTTCTAGCTTAGTTCAGCTTTCTGTTGGTTTTGACGTGAACTTACTATTTTTGGCATTGGCTATTTTTAGTAAGTCTAATTTTGGCAGTGGCATCATCAGTAGTTCAGCTCATGTCATCATGCTATTTTTGGCAATCCATTAGTTTTAGTATCGGCGTTGGTTTTGGTTCTCCTTGGATTGAGTTTTATACTTAGTCAATTTCATGTTTTTAAGTTGTACCCCATGCCTAGGCTTGATGACTTCAAATTGTTTTAAAAAGGGGACATTAAGGGGTCAAGTTGAGCATTTAATGATTTAATAAATGCTTTATTGTTGCATTTTGAAATGGACGCCAAAAAGGGAAGATGAATAATATTTTATTCTTTCAAAATAAAGTGAATGGTTGAAGTGGCATCCCTTTTGGAAGTTGAAGTAATTTGACTTCTTGGAATTCAGAGTGTTTCATTTGCCATTTGAAGCTTATTTATTGAGGCCTTGCTCATTCATTCTCATCTTTGGAAAATATTGTAAAGTTATGCTGTTGAATTGATTTAACTTTTTAAGAACCCGGCTAAGGGGAGCTTAGTATTTCTACACCATTCTTTGGGCCTGAAACTATGGTTCCCTAGATGGTCAATTGGGAGTGTGCTTCATTCAAAAGTGCATGTTGAGCTTCATTGTTGAGTTTTTGGTGAGATTTTCCAGATTTAAGCTTGTTGGTTATTATACAGCTGAAGTAGATTTTTGTGTGCAGCTCTTTTTGTGATTTTTATTTGGTTGTGGGTATTTGGCTAATCAATTTCTATGCTTGTGGCGACCCTTTGGGTGAAGTATCAGATTTTATCATCAAGTCTCCAATTTTGAAGAGAGGTCGCCCTCTTCTTAGGGCCGTACCATCTCCATAGCTGCATTGGAATTCAAACTTTTCATTTGTTGCTGTTTTGCATTGCTTGGTTCAGGTTATTTGGTCACCTTGCTTTGGAAGCATTGAGTTTTCAGTTGTGGAGTGCATTGTAGGAGTTTATGGGAGTAATTTGCATTTTTGATGTTAGTATAGCTGCTGGTTATGAAACTATAGTTTACTGATTTTTATATCAGAATTTCTATAGTTCAGAATTTGGCTTGTATTTCAGCAGTTGAGAAGATTCGAAGTCAGAGAAAACATCTTTCATCTCTTGCATTGATTTTACTATTGTAACACTTGGTATTTTGCAGATAATTAGCATTGTAAGACTGCAAATAGTAGTACTATTTCAGTCATTAATATTTCTGCATTTACTTTGTGATTTAATTCAAACACTATAACCCCTGGATGGTATACCGCCAATGTGGAGGAATCAACATTGTATCTTTCATATTTTACCCACTACATAAGTGGAGTATCCCCACTACTTAAATGGATGCCTGCCACAGCGGATGAATTTATTTACATTCTAATGCGTTCCCCCCACTAATCAAGTGGTAGCATGGAAAATCTTTTATGGCTGGTTCACCGCCTATTTACATTCAATTGTAATTTACTTTCCAGTTATAGTTCAGTTTCCTCTGCCATATGCTATCACCTCGCCTTTTAAAGGATCTTGGTGAACATTTTTGGCGTTGAGTGAATTTGATTTGATTATCTTTTGGGAGCTAACGCTAATCAATTGGCGAAGTGCTGGCTTGTGTTGTGGAAATTTAAGGAAAAAATTGGTAGGCATATTTCAGTGGTATCAAAGCAGAAGTTCCTACCATCTTGTTGGGAGAACAGAAAAATTAGTGTTGCCATGATGGACTTCATTAGATATGCTAAACAATTTAAGAGGGAATGTGAACATGATGCTTCCGTATTCCGTGCAGAATATCAGAGCATGACAGACGAGTTTAAGAACGATGTGTCTTTTAACACATATTTGAATTGTGTGGTAGTTGTGAAACTTGGAAAATTGGGTGTGGTCAACTACATCAAGAAAAAAATTAAAAGAGAAGCAAAACTTGCCATGGTTGAAGAATCAAGGAAGGAAGAAGCAAAAGTATCTGTTTGTGGCTTCCAGCCTACGTGTAAGCAAATTGAAAAGGATAATCAGTCAATTAGTGCTGAAGAAGACACGGGCAAGGTGCACATTTTGCTTCCAAATGATAGTGCACTTGACAAAGATACCTTGGCAAATGAGGAGATTAATTTAGAATCTCAAAATACACCCGTAGACTTGCATGAGTTGGGAAAAAATGAAGATTGTTTGGGTACGAAGAACATAACAGCAGTCTTGAGTCCTAATAAGGATTCAACTGATGAAGATCTCGAGACAAATGGCTTCATAGAAGATGATGGAAGTACTGTTGTGTGGGATGAGTTCGTTGAAGAAGAGCAAGATGAAGAAGATACTAATGGTGTCTTTGAACCAGCTTATGATCATTACTATGGTGTTGATGTTAGTGGTGATTCCAATGTGTTTATACCTCTTCTTGTTGAGGATTTGGTGAAAGATTATTCCCCTCTTGTTGCTGTTCGAACCTCTCAAGAGTTTTCACAAGATAAACTTTTGACAAGTAGCCAAGAAGACCTCTGTGGTATTCATTGGGCTGCTAATGAAGAAATCAGCAACATACTTATTCATGATGGGTTTGTTGAAGATAAAAATGATAAAGTAATCAAAGCAGCCAGTTTTGATGACTCTTATTTCCAGTATGATGATGGTGGCAAAGGTAGTATTGAGCTTGATCATCAAACCAAGCTCTTGGAGGAAGTTACTGATGAAGATTTCAGTTTGAGTGGAATGAGGAGTGACTCATTCAATGAGTCAACAATCCAAGAGAAGCATAATGATCTCTTTCCTGTTGTTCAATACAGTCAAACCATTCAAATTTGGGATCCGAGTGTGATGGCACCAAGATATGATAATGAACCGGATTGGGATACATTTCCTTTTGATCTAGATGAAGTTCCAAGTTCAGTTTGCATTGCAAGCAATGAAGTGATCATTGGAGGAGAAGTTGCAGAAAAGGCTAATGAGAACGTGAATTCTTATGTTGAAGAGAAGAATGTTTTAAAGTCAGAAAATGGTTTGGGTGCCTTTCAGATTGACACACAAGAAGAGTACAAGAACTTGAAAGGTAAAGATGAAAAAACTAATTTGCTTGAAGAAGTTGCTGACAGGCCTTCTATTCAGGAGTTATGCAGTGAAGAGGTTAGTAAAGAAGCTGATTTTGAAAATCTTGCCAATGAAAGCAAATCAGAAAAGTTGATGTTTGAAGAGCAAGGCCTCTTTGCTGATTATGATCAAGGGCCTAAAGAGCTGCAAAATTTGAAGGATAATTTATTGGTTTCAGAAGAGAAGATTGTTAAAGTGTTATCAAGATTTGATAGCACATACCACTTTATTGAAGAACTCTGTTGGAAGTTTCAATTCGAAGAGAGACTAAATGGAGTTAAAGATGGAGACTCTTTTTCCAAGATGCAATCTATCAAAAAGGCATTGGAATCCATAAAGTCAGATTATTTGCACTTGCTCTTAGATAGGGATCATGCTATTAAGTTTGCAGAGGAGACCTATGATGCCTACCAAGAGGAGGAAGAGATGGATAGGCTTTGCCTTGATCTTACCTTAGCTCATCATTCATTGTGCAAAGCAGAAAATCAACTACCGATTGCAGCCACACTTAAAGAACAAGAAGCTAATACAAGGATTATGGAGATCAAGCAAATAGTTGAAGGAATAAATGAACTCCATAATGATGAAACATTGCAAAATACCAAGGTGATCCCATATGTTGATGGTGATTGGAAAGTGCATCGAGAGTGTGAACACTTGAGTTGGGGAGAGACTTTGCCACAAGAAGGGATAGTTTGCAGCTATGAGATAGATGATTTGATGGATAATGAACGTGGTATTCAGCATGCTACACTTTGTGGGTCGGCAACTAATGATGGCATCCACAAGTTGAAAAAGTTGAGCTTGAATTCTATGAAGACACCAATGAAAGGGATGAAGAAAGTATTGTTGAGAACAACGGTCCATTATCTTCACATGATTTGGTTAATCATAAGGTGATAGATAATTTCTATAAGGGTGTGCCATGTTTTGTGAGTAGTAATCATCCAGGGCCTTTTGATAATGAAAGCATAAGTGGATTCAGGGATGAAGTCTTCACAAGGGAAGTGTGGACTGAAGGAGATTTATTCATTGTTGGCTTCATGGTGTCAATAAAACAAGTCTTGGTAGTTGCTGGTCACTCCATTGCAGTAGCAAAGAGTGAAGTTTCTAAACTTATTACTCATGAAGTTTGGGAGAAAGATGGACCAAAACAAATTATTTACTTTCTTGACAATCCATCTCTTGAGTTGAGTGATGTTTTGGCTCATCCTAGTCCTTTGAGGGAATGGGAATTGAGGACAACATTTATTCTGTCCTCCATTGATGTTGATGTTTCAATGGATGGGCTACATGGGTTTATCAAAGAAGACACTAACTTCTTGAATTTGCATTTTGCTTTGATTAGCACTTGGAGAAGTGTTGTGTACTCTTTTCGGTGCATTGGAGAACATTTTCAATTGAGTACCCATGTTTGGAATCCTCAGCATGGCTTGATGGAGATTGTTGTAAGTAGAAAGAAGAATCTTTGGAAAGACAAGGATTTTATTTTCAGTTTATTTGATGTTGTTCCCATCCTTACCAGCCATTCGATGGTTCCTTTTTCTCATCAATTGGTGGTTTGGAGAGATAAGGAT
>VDFB02021498.1:0-22730 GCA_007258455.2 Sequoia sempervirens | reverse complement strand
TACGATCAAGTGTTAAGTTGCCAGGGTTTCATGCAATTGTAATGGTGAATTCTTTCTGTTTTGTGAATCTTTTATCATTACGATCAAGTGTTATGCCACATAGGGTTTCGTGAGATTGTGATGGTAAATTCGTTTTGTGAAGTCTTTACTACTTTGATCAAGTGTTATGCCACATAGGGTTTCATAAGATTGGCGTGGTAAATTCTTCTCATAGTTTAGATAAATATGTTTTGTGAATCTTTTATCATTACGATCAAGTGTTATGCCACATAGGGTTTCGTGAGATTGTGATGATAAATCTGTTTTATGAGTCTTTACTATTATGATCAAGTGTTATGCCACATAGGGTTTCATGGAGATTGTCATGGTAAATTTAAATCTGTTTTAGCCCAATAAACTTGTCTAGATTGAGCTGATAGATGCGCCCACCTGCTCTTCAAGTAGAGAACGAAACACGCTTATCGCCTATAATCATCTCGGCCCATTTCACATGCCTGCTTTCGGTGAAACTGGATAGATTTAAAGTAGTTAGCTTAGTTGTAGTTAATGATCCGCGAAACCAGAAAATCCTTAGCTGCAACGTTCTTGGTTTTCTTAACCTTGTGCCTCTTCCAGCTGAGAACAAAAAGATAGGACTTAGATTACTTTTCTTTTCCATGCATTCCAGCACAACGAGGGAGCTTCCCCTCCTAATTTGAAGAGCACTCATTGCGTAGTGTACATAGCTGTCCGTACAAACCTGCACTCCAGAGGTGTTAGATTTTACGCCAACAAAAATCACTCAACTATCACTAACTCATCACTAGTTGCTGTGTTGCAAGCAAGAAGCAATGCCCAAGCTAGGAGGCCTTCATTCCTCAAAGTGATCCAATACCATTCCGGCAAAGTAACATTACTGTAGACAAAAGATACCAAAATGAAGACCCAAAGCTTTCTTTTATAACTTTTGAGAAGACCCTCCAGAAGCTTCCAGAAGGTGCGCCCTAATTTCAAGATGCTTTTAGGGTTTGATTTAACCAAGCCTTCCTTCAAGATGGAGTACTTTTCCCTTGATTGATTTGAATCAATTAAATTTTGACTTTCATAAAGGTTGGTGTCCCTTTTCACCACTTTATTTTTAAACCTTTGGAATATTAAAATCCACCTCCAAATGGGGCACCACCCATCAAAGTCCCCCTTTTTAAAACAACATAAAGTTGTTTCACTAGAACCAGGGGTCATATCATTAAAATAAAACATTATTTTAATTAAAATACTTATCTCTCCAGAAAAAGCATCAAAAGGCCAAAACGATATTACCAACTGAACTGACAGAAGAGGAAAGCCTGCTGAGCTGATGCTGACTGGACCACTGCTAAAAATAGAATTTACTAAAAATAGTAAATTCAAGAAGTTGCTCAGAATGCAATGCATGTGACACCATTGCGAAGCTTTCTGAAAACCCAGAAAGAATCCACAATCCAAAATCCCAAACTTCGAGATGTAGCCGTCATAACTTACTAAAAATAGTAAGTTCAGAAAGGTTGCCCGACGCAGTTGCAAGTCATACCTCTACGAAGCTCTCTAAAAACCCAGAAGGAATCCAGAATCCAAACACCCAAACTCCAACAAGAAAAACCCTAAATCTTCAAGAGAACACATCAAACAGCCGGAAACCCTAATTCTGCCATTGACTACCCGACAGCACACTGGGAATAGGCTACCAATCACTGAAAGGTGAAGAGCTAAAAACGGGGACATTACAATAGGCAGTCGTTCCATATACATTGCAGTACCGACAGTGGAGAAGCGACAAGATGAGATCACCCCTCAAGAGTACGCCATAACCACCATTGATCTTGGCCCAACTACAAAAGGTCAAGAAGTGGAGGAACTAGATAATTCCGTCTCGACCATCAAAGTGAGATTGGAAAAGGAAGTGGCTAAAAAGAAAGAGTATAAAAAGGAGGTTGAACGCCTGAAGGAGTACATACGGCATCTGACCCAACCACTCAATCAAGGTGATGCAGTAGCTCCTCTCCTCAATCCTTCACAAGAAATAACCAAGGAAGTAGAGCAAGGGATGGTCACAGCCAAGGAGGCTCGGGACTGGATGGTAAGCGAGGGCACGGAAGCAGCCTCGTTCATGGAGAAACTGGCACTTGCCTATGGGCAAACCTCTTCTTTTCTTTCCATACTTGTTGATATGGCAGAGACATGGGAAGGTATTCCAGACATGCAGGAGAGGCTTATTCCATGCCTCAGGGTCCTGAAGGGCATTTCGAGAGAAGAGTTGGTTGAAAGAAAAGTGATTGCTGCAGGAGTAGCATATGATTTTCATCATTGGTTTTGGGCAGTAACTATACGGAAGGAGGTTCTGGAGAAGGCGAAAGCGGATAGACTTAGAGTTGAAGAGCAAGTCAAAGAAATCCGGGAGAAAATTTATATGACAGCAGCAGAGGTGTTTGACCATGAGATTGTCCGGGAAAATGACATGCAGCTGGAGAGGTTGAAACGTAAGGTTCAGGATGTTTTCTTCTCGGCTACTGGACCACTTCTGAGACAGGACTTTGCGAGAGTGGCAAGTCTCTCGGCCATCCGGAATGATTTTGGGAAGCAGGAGGCAGATTGGGAAAATACCTTTGCCAAATGCGCAGAGAACTTGGATAGACTAGAATTCCAGATTAGCATGGTGCCACTCGTCACGATGGAGGAGGTTGTCGCGATCGTGTCCAGGTTCATCGAATGCAATGCTGCCCAAGAGGATAAGGACGCCTCTCCTTGATGATAGCTTCAACTACCACTTTACTGATTGTTTACTGATTGATAACTTATGTTATTTTGGGCAACCCTAATTAGGGTTGAGTTGTAATAATCTTGGCCGTCGATATTGTTTTAATCTCGGCCCTTCATTTGATTTCTAAAACTCTATTTAAACTGGTGATCTCTCATTTTCATTTGTAGTGGAGAAAGTATATGAAATTGTTGCATTAAGACTATTTCCGATAGTAAAAGCTCTTATGAATGATTTGCTTTGAACAACTTTTATCGTCAAATAGTAAGCGAGGTTACCATATCTTCTTCTACCATAGTTTAGAGGTAGATTAAAGTTAGGATTAAATTGAGTAGAATTTGCTTTGAATGTTTTGGTTAAGTGAATGAGAGATTGATCGTATGGATTTATGGTGAAATATTGCTCATACTTTCTTCGAATGGATGATTTGCATTCGATGCGTAAAGTTAGCCTGAGCTTATAATTGTGGAAGCTTAACTTTAGCCTCACTCGAGGTTTGAAAATCATTATCACACCCTTAGAAGATTGCACCCGCTTTCCGTAGTTGTCCTAGGGAGGTGAAATAAAGTGTGGTTATTTCCTTTCGCCGAATCTTTATTGTCTCTCAAATTCCTAGGCGTAGAATAGATTCTCTGAACCCTTATCTTTTTGCCATTTTTTTTGAGATCCAAATTGAAGTCCCGATTGAAGAAGCTTTTAATGATAAATCCACCTAAGTCCCAAACTTGTGAAAATTTCCTTAACATAAGTCCATTTGTGTATTACCAGCAAATCATAACGCCCATTGAGCTTGTCCACACGTCAAGACCTGACAAAAGAAACCTTGGAATCACCATATGATCTTCTCACAATCTTAGCATACACGGTGGTTTTTCAAGAGAAGATAGAGTGTCTTTGGACATTTTATTCTGTGTATTCGGTGAATGATAAAACGTACACCAACAGATACCAATTGTTGGAATTCAAGCCTGGAAAAATACAATGTTAGCACACACAGACACGTGATTTAGAGACGAAAGGTGAGCATTTTATTCATATGGGCACATTACCAGACTAACACTCACAATCATATAAAATGATTGCAAAACCCCAACCACCTAGCTATTAATAGACTACTACCTTACAATATTATATTTACTACCTTTTAGATCACCAAAGCCAGCACGAAGCAGACAATATGTCTGCATTTGGATGTGCAATTACTTTGAAATAAATGTTTAATGATGGAAAAGCTCAAGATGATTGAGAATATGATCTCTGAACTGAGAAAATATGGAAAAGCAAATTGATCCTGGCTAAACCAATTATCTCCAATAATATTAGCATTGTGTGTGCATTTAATTTAGGTTCTTAGAATTTGAAAAACAAAGTAGGCATTCTAATAGCTACCCTGGTTACATTCTGAACTATAGATACAAGTTTGTCCTATGCATAACTAGTTCTTGTATTTTCATCCACACAGCCATATTACCTTGCTTACAGACAAGTCATCTATTTACAAAATGTCTTATGTATATTGTAATAATCAAACTTTATAGTTTTCTCAGTACTATTGCAATTGAGCAGGTCTCTAGAATTGTTAAGATAAGAAATTATTATATCTCAAACCAATGACTCCTATCCAGACACCTGAACTAGTAGGTTTTCCTTTGAAATAAATGAACCAGAAAACATGGATGAAAAGATTCCAGAATTGCAGAAAGATTTAAAAAAGTGTTGACAGAAGATTATTTGCCTTACCATCACTCTGTGCAAGCAGTGGTTGTCCCCTTCCAGCCAATAAATTCAGTATTGCCCTGGGGGATATATAGGACATTGCCTGTAATAATTTTTCAGATTTTTAAATTTATTGTTTATAAGAAACGTTGTTAATTCCTCATCTTCTTTATGTTACCAAAGACAGACACACTTTTTATATATAGTTTTTACTTCATTTCTACATGTAACTATTTATGATCCAAACAAAGGTTGTCCCCTTTTAAAAATTCAGTCACATGTCTACAAAAATTACCTTCCAATGGGTGACCACAACCAATGAACATGTGACAGCAACTCCCAAACTTCCTAGTCTTAAAAGATCACGCCGAGAAGCCTGCACCCTGTACAGCATTATGTCTGCAATTTTTCAACAGTTTCTTTTACTGCAATAACTTTATACTAATATTGCATATCATCTTTATGAAGGTTGTCAACTATTTTATTTGTACTCTAAAAGATAACCAGTGCATCATGCTCAACACTCATTTGCTGAAATTTTCCACCATTTTATCCTTTTCCTTATTTTAAATATTTTTCAAACATCCCTTTATTCTTACAACAATATAGATTTTTCCGCTAGTTTTAACTTGAGATGGCATGTGACATAAATAATCAATCAAGTTTGTTTCTCTCTATATTTAATTTTAGCATAAGTAAGATGTGATTTGTCTGTACTAATACTGCATTCTATAGATGCAACCCTTCTTAGTATCCAAACATCAAATTCCCTCCACATCTATTATAAGCGCTGCATTTTTGTATACTTCATTTCAAAAAAAAAGAGAAAAAAGACTAAATTCAAAATAGTCTTTTATAAAGAATATTATATCTTAAAAAAATATTGATCAGTCATAGCTAACTTAAGAAGTGCAGATTATCTTTGTTTTAGACTGTTCATTGGACCTTTATGGTGTAGGATGCTAGGTGTTTGTCACGATTCACTTTTAAAAAGCTTTCAAATGTCACTTTATATTTGTATCAGAAAGAAAAGCTGCAAGGTGAAACAACTCAGACCGTTCACTGGTTTAAGAAACAATGACTAAAAAAACAAAATTATGAAATGTGTTGTTTTTCTCCAACACCTCTTTGTGCCAGTTGTTACAATTGCAATACTTACAACTTGTAAGAAGACTATGTAAATTCATGATCTTAATAAATTGGTTGATTTATTCCTTGACATTAAAGATGACTGAGTGAATTTTGTAGGAAAGGTTTCCCATGTTCCTGACTTATGCAGAACAAGATGGTAGATATAGAGGAAATGTAACAAATAAGTGCATAATCTATTCACACACATAAAAAAAAAAAAACCTAAAGATGCATAAATAAGGAAACTGTAACAGAAACATGTTTTGTAATTTTAGTTTTGTTGTATATACATTCTTCCCTTTCATTGTTTCATTATACCCAAACAATCTCAGGGAAGAATCATTGTCAAATCATCATTGAGGATGAAATGCATAGAAATAAGGAGAGTTGGAATTGGAAACAACTGACAAGGGCGGTCCACAAACAAATTACCCCAATAATCACTAACTAATAGATAGTCTGATTAGGCCTTTTTAATTAATGAATTCCATTATGACCCCACTTTTGTCATGTCCCCGACTTAGTAAGATGGAAACCAAGAAATAATTGGACAATAAGTAAAATAAATATTTAAAATGCAGATATAAATAATTATATTATAATTATAATTACACTCAATTATATTACAATTATAATAATGATAATATTATAATTGTCAAATTAGCAAATTTAATATCCTAAATAAATATTAACTAACAGTATTATAAATAGATATTTTAGGTTGTGCTCTAATCAATAATCATAATATAATATATAGCAAAATAATTAATATTATAAATATCGTAATAATAAATTATATAAAATAATATACACATCAATATAAATTCAGTATAGGCCATATAAGACAGCAATCCCTAAAGCTAAAGAAGACAACGATCCTTATAATGAAAATAGGCAGTGATTAATACATATCTTAATTGCAGCGATTATCCTAAATCTCAGCGATTCATAAATGTTTTTTAAAAGGCAAGCAACGAAGTCTAAAAGTTGTGATTACTTTAGGGAGTGGTTAGTGCAGCAGGGACGTGTCCCTTCGTAAGGGAAAGACTCATGCCTTTTGTTGGCGTTTAAATTAGCACCTCTGGAGTGTTGATTGTAAACGTTCAGCTATTACAAATGTTTTGCAACACTTCTTCGTTATTTAAAGAGGAGAAGTCCCTCTTTGCTGATGTAATGCATAAGAAAGGGTAGAGTAGACTAAGGTTCCTATCTTTTTGTACTCAGCGGTAGGACACAAGGGTGCACAAACACAATGCACCATAGCTAATCTTTTATCTAGTTTCTACAGATCTTAACTACAACTAAACTAGCTTTTAATCTATCCTATCTCCTCAAGGTAAACAAAGCATGAGGGCATAGGAGCAGGAATGAATGGGTTGGATCACTTGAATCCGTTGTCTCCTTAGAATATGGCCGAGGCTCTAAACTCTCGGATATACACTGGGATAAGATTTTATACAAGCAAACGCTCTTTACGGTAAGTTGGATCTTTGTCTTGCCAAGGAGAAGGAACCCCTGTCCAAGGTATAGGCTAGGAAACAACTTACTAGAAACAACAAAGTACGATGTTTGGGCCAAAAAACTTGCTAAGGAGGAGGAACCCCTGTCCGAAGTGTAGGTTGGAAGTCAATCCATTAAACGACATCACACGATAACCGCCAATAACAAATATCCAAGGAGGAGGAACCCCTGTCCGAGGGGGGAAATGAGACAACAAGCTATTGAAAACAAATCATAGAAAGAACTCAAATAGGTAGATCAAAATGCAAGTGCCTTCTAATTTTCTTCTTCAAGCCTCATCAACGAGTTACAAAAGAATTGGGACAGCAAAAGCACGAAATCATGCACAATTACAATCAACCAATCAACTTGTTGTACCCAAAACCAAAATTTTTGCTTCACTAAGGCATTTTGCTTAATTGAGTCTTAACCTTGTTAAAGTGTTGTCAGAAGGTCATTTTTGGGGTTTTTAAATATGGAGTTGGTGTCAGTGTAATGTCAGTCTGTTACTGAAATAATTCAAGGAAAATAAAAATTTGAACAAAAAACACCAAAATTTTCTATCTCTGGAGAAGAGAGCACCTTTTGAAATGGGCGCCCTATCTTTTAGGGGCTCAGATCCTATTTTTAGGGTTTGTCACCTCCAGCAGACATTTGTCCGGAATCACGCTAGCTTCGCAGTGAGCTGTCAAGCCTGTCAAATGGACCTGTTTTGAGTAAGTTACGGAAGATACAGTGCAAAACAAGGTGAGCCAGAATTGGCTAACACTGGAGAAAAGCGCAATTTTTGAAAAAGGCACCCATCTTTTTGAGGTGCCAAATGTAGGTTTTTGGCTAAATGCCATCCAAGATGTTTATCTCACGTTTGTTCAAGCTTCGCGACGCATCCATCAGTGGGTGAATCTGAGTTGCTGAAGTGCCTGAACCTGAAGTCGAACGTAGGGTCAAATCTTAGTCAGAATATCAAGGAAAAAGCAAAAGAGCACATTTTAAGAAAGGCGCCTAAGCTTTTCAAACCTTTAATGCGTTCTTTCTGATGATTTCAGATGTTCAATGTGTTTGTGTTACGTTCAGCTTTCCGTTGCCTGTCTCCGTCAGATCAGAGGATGACTCAGCAGCTTGCAGTCGGGGTTTTTGTGTTATTTTTGTCAGCTCCAGAAATGGCTAAGTCTGGAATGAAAAGCGCAACTTTTCAAATAGGCGCCCTTGTTTTTCACCCCTCAGATGATGTTTTCTAGAGAAATGTGCCTTTGCAGCTGTTATGTAGAATAAGGTCAGCTCCGCAGTGAACCTGAGATCCAGTCCTGAAAGTTAATAAATCAGAGGTTATGAAGGATTTTGTTTTTCCCTTCGTTCGAGATGCAGATGTTGAAATATGACTAAGTCTGAGAAAAAGCGCAGCTTTTCAAAAAGGCGCTTGGATTTTTGAGCCTTCAGATGTCAGTTTTACGGTTTCCAGTCTCAAGATATCTTTTGATCAGTTTTTACTCAGCTCTGCGATGCACCTGTCAGCCAGCTAATCGGTGGAGTCAGTCAGCAATGTCAGAGGATGAACAGAGGTCCCAGCAGAGGTTTTAGCTTAAATTTTCATGAAATTTGGCTAAGTCTGGAATTCACCCTAAGAGGTCAAAGTTGGATTTTTGAAAGTGAGTTGAATGGACGCCTTAACTGGAGTTCCGACTACAATTAGACTAAACGTTTTCTGGGTTGTCATCTTCAGTTCATATATTGGCATGTGGAGTGATCTTTCAGTTTGCATGTTCAGTTAACTAGCTTGCATGTTGAGTTAACTTGATTGCATGCCCACTTAACTGAAGATTATCAGTGAATGTCAACTGGAGTTCACATGCATGGCGAATTTGGTCAAAATTGTGAAGTTTGTGTGAAGATGGCGCTTCATTGAATGTTAACTGAAGTTTTAAAAGGGATGACATGAATGGTGAAGCATAAATTAGTGAAGTATGGCGCATGAAGTTGTTATCTTCAGTTCCAAAAGGGTCGCCATATTTACAGTTTTATTGATGAAGCATAAATTAGTGAAGCTACGCCCTTTGCAAAGAATGACAACTTAAGTTCCAAAAGGGTTGTTATTTTTAGAATTGAATTGAAGCATAAGTGTAAAGTTGGCGCACTTCTTGAAGGCCAACTGAAGATTGAAAAGGGTCGCTATTTTTAGAATGTTTATTGCATGATATATGGCGAATTTCTCATCTCAATTAAGATTGCCAACTTTAGTTATCAAAAGGGACGCCTTAGTTCAAATTTGTGAATTCTAAAACAAGTGTGAAGGATGGCGAACTTAAGATCAAGTGCTAACTGAAGGCAAAGTCGCATGAAGTTGTTAACTAAAGACTGAAAAGGGAAACCCTAATGCATGGCGATTTATTTAGCGTATTTGAGTTTCAGTTAACTGAGATGAGGTCCAATCACAGGCCAAGCGCACTTTTCATGGATTCCTTGCCTTGTGCGAATTTCAATGATGAAAATCTATATATTTCAGCAATGGCGTCCATTATTTCATCATCTTTTGCTCTGAAGTTCATATTCTTTTTGAGCGACCAGCAAGCTAAAGGTGCTACAGGTGTCCGAATTCAGCATTCTTCATAGCAATGAGTCTTTATCAGTCAGAGGGAAGGCGACTTAGACTTTATTACTGCATGTGTTTCACTGCTCAAAGAGGAGATTACAGATTTTTCAGAAGCGTATGCTAAAACTTTCTATCTTCCGTCTTTATTTCTTTTCTATTTCTCACCTTAGGTACTTTCTTCTCGTGACGTCAAAGAAATTCAACACATATCCGAATCGATCATCCGGGTTCGTGATATTTCCAGCATTTGTGATCCACATCTAGATTTTTTCAAGAAAATCGCCTGTAGTCTTCATTCTAAAGCTCGCTTTTTTCCGAATTTCTTTTGCATGTGGGCTTGAACTACATTTTTCGAAATCATTTATCCGGGTTTGTCTGCATCCAACAGCACAAACCCACAACCCAGAAAAAATTCGAAAATTTCCTTTTTATCTTGGCCATTTTTAGCCTTGTCCAGGTTTTCAAAAGTTCTTTCATATATTCGACTTTACACCAAAAGTCCTCATTTTCAAAATGCGCTCTAACCTCATTGATTGGCACAGAAATCGGCTCTACATTATAATTTCATCAAGACTTCAGACATGCATTCCAAATCATGTTTATCCAAATATCAACTGAGTAGTTTGAGGAAATAAAGAATTAAGTGAGAAACGGAGTGCTCCAAGCCATCGACAGCGGTATCCATTCCTCAAGCATTACTTTTGATCTTGAGTTCGTTCTTGCTTGCATCAAGCATTATGATTCATCTTCACGACAAATCAGATCAGCTGACGGGAAGGTTGTTTGCAGTCTCTAACCGAAGGACATAGAGAAATGTTTTGCTATTCCTGCTCGTTCAGATAACTTTACTGTGGTTATTGAGGCCTGTGAGAAGATATGGGATGCTGATCAACAACGTTCTCAGAGGAAAGTGGCCCAGAAATGGTTGAAAGTGCAGAAAACTAACATGCCCAAGAAGGTTGGTCGTGGTGAATTTAAAGAAGAAGTTGTTGTTTTGATAACTTTACTCAACCGAGTTACCGGTCAATCGGATGCTAGCACTTTCCGCCTGGCGATGTTTCTTTACCCGATTACTGCACTTTGATGGTGGCTGCAGCCGCTTTGATTAAATATGTTGATTAGTGATTGCTTACATCAGCAAATTATTAACTTTCAAGTATTTAGCTTTATGATATCCTACTTGGTTTATTTGGTTGCTTTTCATGTAGCTACCGCTTCTAAAACTAACCAAGACTCTTGGTGTTCAAGCTGTTCATGAGTATTATCCGGCTAAGTTTTCTCAATCCGAGCAGGATTTCTGAGCGGTAAATGATCACTTTTCCATGAGAACGGTTAGAGATCTTGATGACGAGATGCACATTCGCATTTCTGCTGAGACCAAATCAGCGATGGAGACTTGGGCGGATTGGTTTATCCAGTTCCCTACTTTCACATACATCCGAGTTTATGGATATGTTGGAGAGCCCCTGATGTTGCCAAGGTATCCGTCAGACAAGATTATCTTTATGGAGTTCCTCAGACAAATGCAGCATGTCCATTTCTTTCTTCGTAGTCGTCATAAGACTGCGGCTAATTTTCCATTCACATTGGGAATTTTCACATGCAATGCGGCAACAGATGTCAGGTTTATGTCTACCGAGATAGAAAGGTTCAAATTCAAGACTTACACTGAGAGGCGTTCCTATGATCCTCTCGGTCATTATGCAAATCGGTTAGAGCGAGGGATTGCACATACGCCAGCACTTGAAGATTTATGGGCTAATTGTGAAGATGAATTCGAGGTTCGTCATCATCACTATTGTAGACTCACTATTGATCAGCTCTTTGATTACTTATTAGAAGATGTTAATGGTCTATCGGATGATGATGGAGAAGTTCTTCTCAATTCATATGTTAAGGATCAAGTTGCTCGGCAGCCACTTCGCTCACCTGATTGGTATGCCAAGGAGAATATTTCTATTGAAGAGGTTTCCAGATCAGTTATCAAGACTAGCAAGTTGTTCTTGGAGAGCAAACGGACACGGAAGTCAGTTCCTATAACAGAGCCGCCAAAGGATTTCTCTTCGTTGCCTTCTACTTCTAGAGCAAGACCCAGAGTCAAGGCCATTATAATACCTCCTGAAGGGGTTAGACTCAGTGGAAACACAGGGAAAAGAGCTACTAGTAAGAGGAAGCAGAAACAAGTTGAGAACGTTCCTGAGGTTCCAGTAGAGACAGTTATTCAAGCTGAGCCTCACGTTTCACTTCCTAGTTCGCCTCACATACAACCTATTGACATAGATTTTGAGCCTGAGACACCAATTCAAGCTGAATCGGAGGCACCTGAACCACCACAGGTTGATACATCAGGGATAGTCTCTCCGCGAATTGAGAATATTGTTCAATCTTGTTGGCTTGAAAATTCTTTGGGAAGACAGAGACGTGAACCTTCATACAACCTTGATTTGTTTGAGTTCAATGAACTTTATCAGAGAAGGTCGAACAAGAAGATAAAGAAACAAGTGCACATTGAAAAGACTCCAGAATCAGAAATTGTTATTGAAGTTGCCGTTCCTCCAGAGGGTAAGAGCTTAGATGAAGTCGAGGTTGGTGACTTTACATTTACTAAGGCTAATCTTGACAGGACCACTAGAGAAACAGATGTAACTCTTCTTAAGATTGTCACTAATAATCTTGAAGAGCGTATCACCAAAGATGGAGAAGATAAGGCCTTACTCAAGGCTGAAAATAGTCAACTTCGTCAATACATTTCTGATCTTGTTCATGGAAATTTGAGTAGAGCACCTGTTCTTCCCCAGCATACACCTGCAGAACAACGAAATCTGGATCAGTTAGTCAGTCATGGCAGACTTTTGGACAACTGGATTGAAAGTTTAGTTGCTGCTGGTCGGCGTCTTCTTGCAGATATGTATCAGTTGAGGAGTGATGCACATAAACTCCGTCAGGGTATTCAGTTGTTTGAGATTGCAGTTGCAGAGAATTTGGCAAAGGATCGGGTTCTGGTATCTCAGTTGTCAGTTGCATATGATGCCTTGGAGATCGATGAGGATCAAGACAAATTTTTTACTTGGAGAGAGCAGCACCTTCTCAGGATGGAAATATGTGAGAAGGTTTCTACCAAGTTGTTTTCACTCAAGGATGATGTGGTTGGAGTATTTGCACTTGTCAGTGGCTTCGTTGTTCAGATTCCGTGTCATTATCTTCTTGAAGATGGCACGTATGTTGAGTTGGACAAAGTACAAGCAGAGTTCGAGAAACTGATTTGTGACAGCCTTGAAGGTGAACCTATGGCGCCTAAGTTAGAGAATGTTTCAGTGATTGCAGCCAGTCTCAGGAAGGCGACTGAAGAATGTAAAGATGGCATGCACACGATCACAGAAAGTGGCAGAGAACTAAAGAAACAGACTATTGCTTTGAGCAGCGTTAAAGTGCCAGATGACAGAGAGATTGATGAGTTCTTGGTCGAAGTGTTAGACCGAGTTGACATGGAGTGATCTACCAGTTGGAACCTGCAGTTAATTTCGAGGGTTGAGTCATGAGCAGCAGTTAACTCGACTTTCAATCTTGAGTTTACTTGCTGACTTAACACGTGCTTATCTCATCCTTGGAATTATCATCACAGGAGTTAGGGTTAGGGTTTTCAGTTAACTGAAGGTAGTGGCCAGTTAACTTTGCTTTAAATAAGGACGTGCATGCTTGCACATTGTCCATTTAGGTTAAATGTACTAGTTAACTGATGGTAGCTTTCTAGTTAACTGTATAGTTTACTTCATTAGGGTTTAATAATTAATCTTGCATGCATTTGCGAGACTGTAGTTAACACAAGGTGATTTTAGGGTTCCCACACCTTGATCTATATAAATAAGAGCTTTTGCTCATTTGTAATTAACTTTTGCTTGAGAGAAAAATATATGCTGCGCCTACCTTGCCCTTAATATTGCTCTTTTGGTATTTGTTCATGTGTCTTCGCTATTACAATTAATTGTTATGCCACATAGGGTTTCATGCGATTGTGATAGTGAATTCTTTCCATAGTTTAGATAAATCTGTTTTGTGCATCTTTATCATTACGATCAATTGTTATGCCACATAGGGTTTCATGCAATTGTGATGATAAATCTGTTTTGTGAACCTTTACCGTTATGATCAAGTGTTATGCTACATAGGGTTTTGTTGTACCCAAAACCAAAAATTTTGCTTCCCTAAGGCATTTTTGCTTAATTGAGTCTTAATCTTGTTAAAGTGTTGTCAAAAGGTCGTTTTGGGGGTTTTCAAATATGGAGTTGGTGTCAGTACTATGTCAGTCTGTTACTGAAGAGATTTTAGAAAAATGAAAATTTGAACGAAAATCATCAAAATTTTCTATCTCTGGAGAAGGGAGCACATTCTCAAATAGGCGCCCTATCTTTTAGGGCCCAGATCCTGTTTTTAGGGTTTGTCACCTCCAGCAGACATTTGTCCGGAGTCACATCAGCTTCGCAGTGAGCTATCAAGCTTGTCAAACGGACTCGTTTTGTTCCAGCTTACGGAAGATACGTTTAAAATGAGGGTGAAAGTAGAATCATTAACACTAAAAGCTTAGCCGTGAAGGCACCCATCTTTTGAGGTGCCAAACGTAGTTTTTACAATGCCACCTAAGATGTTTATCTCACATTTGTTCAAACTTCGCGACGCATCGGTCAATGGGTGAATCTGAGTTGCTGAAGTGCCTGAACCAGAGGTCAAACATAGGGTCAAATCTTAGTCAGAATATCATAGAAAAAGCAAAAGAGCACATTTTAAGAAAGGCCACCAAGCTTTTCGTGCCTTAATGCTTTTTCTGATGATTTGTGTTATTCAGCAGGTCCGTGGCAGAGGTGTTCAAATTGCCTTGCCTCTCACCCAGCTTTAAGATGTCTCAAGAAATAAGAAGGAGCTTTTATATTATTATTTTGTCATTTTAAATGGTCATTCTGGAGGAAAAGAGCAGCTAAAAAGGTTTGTTTTTCACCTCGACGCTTTCTTGAGAAATGTACCTTTACAGTTGTTATGCAGAATGATGTCAGCTATGCAGTGAACCTGAGTTCCAGTCCTGAAAGTTGAGAAAATGAAAGTTATGAAGGATTTTGTTTTTCCCTTCGTACGAAATGCAGAAGTCAAAATTTGACTGTCTGAGAAAAAGCACAGCTTTTCAAAAAGGCGCTTGGATTTTTGAGCCTTCAGATGTCAGTATTATGACGTGTAGTCTCAAGATATCTTTTGATCAGTTCTTACTGAGCTCTACAATGCACTTGTCAGCCAGTCAATCGGAGAAGTCAGTCAACCAGTGTCAGAGGATGAACAGAGGTCCCGGCAGAGGTTTTAGCTTAAATTTTCATGAAATTTGGCTAAGTCTGGAATTCGCTTGAGAGGTCAAAGTTGAATTTTCGAAAGTGAGTTGAATGGACGCCTTAACTGGAGTTCTGACTGCAGTTAGACTAAACGATTTCTGGGTTGTCATCTTCAGTTCGTATATTGGCATGTTGAGTGATCTTTCAGTTTGCATGTCGGGTTAACTAATTTGCATGTTCAGTTAACTGCCTTGCATGTCGAGTTAACTATCTTGCATGTTCACTTAACTGAAGATTATCAGTGAATGTCAACTGAAGTTCACATGCATGGCGAATTTGGTCAAAATTGTGAAGTTTTAGTGAAGATGGCGCTTCATTAAGTGTCAACTGAAGTTCTAAAAGGGACGAATTGAATTGATGAAGCATAGTTTGTGTGAAGTATGGCGCATGAAGTTGTTAACTTTAGTTCCAAAAGGGTCGCCATATTTGGGTTTGAATAGTGAAGCATGAATTGGTGAAGCTACGCACTTTTCAAGGAATGGCAACTTTAGTTCCAAAAGGGTTGCTATATTTAGATTTTATTGATTAAAGCATGTGAATTTGGCGCATTCTTGAAGGCCAACTGAAGTCATGAAAGGGTCGCTATTTTTAGATTGTTTATTACATGAAGATGGCGAATTCTTTATCTCAATCAAGATTGTTAACTTTAGTTATCTAAAGGGCACGCCTTAGTTCAAGTTTGTGAAGCTAAAGCAAGGTTGAAGATGGCGAATTTAATATAGGTTGCTAACTGAAGCTAAAATCGCATGATGAGTTTAACTGAAATGTTGAAGGGAAAACCCTAAAGCATGGCATTTTATTTAGCATATTCAAGTTTCAATTAACTAAATTAAGGTCCAATTAGAAGCCAAGCACCATTTTTCAAGCTTTAGTGCCTTATGAGAATTTCAAAGATGAAAATCTATATATTTCAGCAATGGCGTCCATTATTTCATCATCTTTTGCTCTGAAGTTCATATTCTTCTTGAGCGACCAGCAAGCTAAAAGTGCTACAGGTGTCTGAATTCAGCGTTCTTCATAGCAACGAGTTCAGATTGTTCAGAGGAAGGCGATTCTAGACTTTATTTTCACTTTGCATGCAGGTTTCATCAAGTTCCAGAGAAGAGGTTGGCGGATTTTTCAGAAGCAGACAAGCAAAACTTTCTATCTTTTGTCTTATTTCTTCTATTTCTCACCTTAGGTACTTTCTTCGCATGTCAAAGAAATTCAACATATATTCAGAATCTGATCAACTGGGTTCGCATATTTCAGCATCAGCAGCAAAACCCATGTCTTAGATTTTCTCGAGAAAATTGCCCCGCAGCCTTCATTCTGAAGCTCTATGCTTTTTTCCGAAGATTTCTTTGCATGTGGGATAAAATCACATCTTTTTGAAAATCTCATCATTTGGGTTTGTTCAGAATTCCGTTGTGCATAAAACCCATGTTTCAGATTTTCTCAAGAAAAATTGCCCCGGGAAGCTCTAGAACCCCTGCTTTTCTCGACTGAAAAGTCTTTGCATGTTAGGCTAAACGGCGTTTTTTCACAATTTTAACGTTGTGGGTTGTCTTAGAATCATTTTCCGGACAAAACCCATGTCTCAAAATTTTTGGTGAAAATTATCCTCCGACGATATTTTTAGCCTCACCAGGAGCCATTTTAGCTTTCCAGAGAAATTTGTCAGAATATAGCCGTGTTCACAGTCAACGGGCAAGTTTTTCAGAAGGCGGTTCAACTAGACTAAATTCAAGACCAAATCGGTCTTAATTCATGATTGCATCAAAAACGTTAAGTTGCAGAAGAAATAGAGGCCATCACTTCATTTACGGAGCCGCCAAAGTCACTCAAATCCCATGCCATTGTCTTCGTGAAGATGGTACCTACGCTGATCTCGAGGCTGTGCAAACTAAGTTCCAGAAGCATGTTTGCGATATCTTGATGGAGGTTTTGATCACATATTTCAGTGATTGCAGCCAGTTTCAGAAAGGCGACTGAAGAATGTGAAGATGGCATGCACACGATTACAGAAAGTGGCAGAGAACTAAAGAAACAGACTTATTTTTAGCAGCGTCAAAGTGCCAGATGACAGAGAGATCGATGAGTTCTTGGTCGAAGTGTTAGACCGAGTTGACATGGAGTGATCTGCCAGTTGGAACCTGCAGTTAATTTCGAGGGTTGAGTCATGAGCAGCAGTTAACTCGACTTTCAGTCTTGAGTTTACTTGCTAACTTAACACATGCTTATCTCGTCCTTGGAATTATCATCACAAGAGTTAGGGTTAGGCTCTCTAGCTAACTCATGTAGTGGCCGCTAATCTCTTGCTTTTAAATAAGACGGCATGCTGGGTAGTTATTATCCATTTTAGGTTGGGGATGTCGTTTAATCGACGTAGCTTTGTGCTAATCGTGATAGTTTACTTCACAGTGTTAATAATTAATCTGTACGTATTGCAAGACTGTAGATGACTCAAGGTGATTTTAGGGTTACCTACACCTTGATGTATATAAATAAGAGCTTTTGCTCATTTGTAATTAACTTTTGCTGGAGAGAGAAATATATGATGCGCCTACCTTGCCCTCAATATTGCTCTTTTGGTAGTTGTTCATGTGTCTTCGCTATTACGATTAATTGTTATGCCACATAGGGTTTCATGCAATTGTAATGGTGAATTCTTTCTGTTTTGTGAATCTTTTATCATTACGATCAAATGTTATGCCACATAGGGTTTCGTGAGATTGTGATGGTAAATTCGTTTTGTGAAGTCTTTACTACTTTGATCAAGTGTTATGCTAAATTCTTCCCATAGTTTAGGTAAATCTGTTTTGTGAATCTTTATCATTACGATCAAGTGTTATGCCACATAGGGTTTCGTGAGATTGTGATGATAAATCTGTTTTGTGAAGTCTTTACTATTATGATCAATTGTTATGCCACATAGGGGTTTCATGAGACAAGTGGTAAATTTTAAATCATGGTGCCCAATAAACTTGTCTAGATTGAGTTTCGATAGATGCGCCTACCCGTTTCAAGTAGAGAATCTAAACATCGCTTATCGCTTCCATAATCATCCTCGCCCGCCCATGCCTCGCTTTTCTTGAGAAACCGATAGATTTAAAGTAGTTAGCTTAGTTGGTTAATGATCCGAACTGTAAAATCCGCTGCAACGTTTGGCTTTTCAACTCAGCTCTTCCAAATGAGATCAAAAGATAGGACTTAGATTTCTTTTCTTTTCCATGCATTCCAGCACAACGAAGGAGCTTCCCCTCCTAATTTGAAGAGCACTCATTGCGTAGTGTACATAGCTGTCCGTACAAACCTGCACTCCAGAGGTGTTAGATTTTACGCCAACAGGTTTCATAAGATTGTGATGATAAATCTGTTTGTGAAGTCTTTACCATTATAATCAAGTGTTATGCCACATAGGGTTTCATAAGATTGTCATGGTAAATTCTTAAATCTGTTTTGTGCCTTATAAACTTGTTCAGATTGAGATAATAGTTGCGCCACCTTGCCCTCAAGTATAGAATCTGAATCCGTTTATTGTCTGATAGTCATAACCTTGCTCCGTTTCCTCATGCTCTGTTTTCTTGAGGGAGCTGGATAGAATTTAATTTATTAA
This sequence comes from Sequoia sempervirens, assembly GCA_007258455.2. Classification (NCBI taxonomy): domain Eukaryota; kingdom Viridiplantae; phylum Streptophyta; class Pinopsida; order Cupressales; family Cupressaceae; genus Sequoia; species Sequoia sempervirens. The sequence goes on along the minus strand of VDFB02021498.1, from coordinate 4,056 downwards.
GTTTAGTTGTAGTTAGTGAATCTGCGAAACCAGAGAAAATTCTCAGCTGCAACGTATATAGTTTACGAGAAAGCCTTGTACCTCTACAACTGAAACAAAAAGACAGGAATTAGTTTAGTTTATTTCCCTTTGCAGGTATTTTTGTCAAGCACAACGAGGGAGCTTCCCCTCCTAATTTGAAGAGCACTCATTGCGTAGTGTGCATAGCTGTCCGTACCAACTCTTACTCCAGAGGTGCTAGTTGTTACGCCAACACAACTCTCATCCGAGAGTGAACAAATAATCACTTTCAAACTTGTTGGCAACAATGGCACAGCAATTTTGCATAGTAAGTAAAGGTTAAACAAATAATGAGCCCAGGGCTCTTATTTATAGAACTCAAAGGAGTAGGCAACCCTAAAATCTCCTTGAGTTGAGTTCTTGCCAATCAATTAGCAAGATTTATTCCTAGAAAGGGGGAACAAACAATTAATTGGAAATCTACTTCAATTAACTGAAACTAAACAAAGAGCCAACTGGAAACTACTTCAGTTGACTGAAACAAGACAAAAGGTGAGCTTAAATACAAAGTAGGTGTCTCTAAGATAGACATCCATGATTTATGGGATAACTCATCCATGATTAGTGGAGTCAAAACAAACATCCACAATCAATGGAAGTCAAAACAAACCACCCCATAAATAGAGATAGACATGCATGATTCAAGGGACAGTCAGTTAACTTGGAATGAGTCATCAAGTTAACTAACTATTAATCATAAATGCCTTCCTAGAGACTAGGACGTCCCAACCTAGGTGTCTTTTCACACCTCACCACCTCCGGTCAATAGCTCCTCGATCCATGTGTTGACTTCTTTCGTCTCCGAATAGTCAATGCTTTGATGACGTGACATCTCCTCTCCTTGCGAAAGCTGCTACTCTTGGTAACTTTGGCGGCTCCGTGCTTGGAATGACCTCTTCACTGCTGGTAAGCCAAGGTGCTTACTGCCATGCGGGTGAAGGTAATACTGGTCTTTCAGTTGCAAGATCAGCCTTTCTTTCTTCTTCGTCCAGAGTAATTGTTGCCGTTCTCCACTAAGCAGGTGATGTATTATTTTCAAAGATAAAAATCCGCAAACTGCTGATGATGCTTGTTTGCTCTCCAGCAACATGTGTAAGATTTGGTTGGAGAGTTGTTGGTGCATGGTCTGGTTGTTCAATTGGAGCCTAAGGATGCCAAATTGTCATTCCATGAAGAAAAACTCGCCTATTGACTATAAACACGGGTATGTTTAAACAACTCTGAAAACCCTTAAAAATAGCATTCCCTGTCGAGAAGTATTTTTTCAAAAAAATTCTTACACACGGGTTTTGTTGATGCTTCAAAGCTAAACAAACCCAGTTCATTGAAATTTTGATTTGATGACTTTTCCGAAAAAATCCCTAAAAATAGGGGCGGCAATTTTGCTGATTTTGGAAAATTTGAAGAGATGGGTTTCTCTAGAAAATTATGTTGATCACACCCAGTTGATCAAATCTGTGATACCCTGCTGTTTACCATCACATGCAAGAATTTTAGACAAAATAGAAGAAGAAGATGAGAGAAAGAATAGAAGTTATTGCTGCCCTTTCTAAGAAAAAACTTTTCCGGATGCAACATCCGAAAAGACAAACTTTCCCTGTCACTAATCTTCGAAAAATCACGAACGATTGAAAAACCTTCTTCAGATCTTGAAAAACATCCTTGGAGAGCTTATTGTTGTTCAAACCCTCAACCTGCAAAAGAAATGAGCATAATGGACCCTAGGCTTGATCATATAGAGATTTGTGCTTGAATCCATGAAGTTTGGGAGCCTAACTCATGATCTAAAGCTGATTTGGCTTGATCTGGAGTTCAAAAAGGTTGATTTCCACTGATGGTGGATGAGTTGGCCAAGTTTTCCTCCAAAATATCTTAACTAAAGTCAACAAACTTGCCTTTGACCTTTTTAGGCATCCCTTTTGAGTTTGAGTGCTTTTTCATCATTTTTCACTATTGACTAACCTCTGTTTGATCCTAGCTCCAGATTGATCAATTGATCCTGAGCAACTGCCGATAGATTCACTAAGTAGCTAGATCTGTGCTGAGAAAACCTACCTGGGAGGCATTAAGCCAGAAAGCTTAGTTTGTGAGCCTAAAAAGAAGGGCGCCTTTCTCAAGAAAGGGTGCTTTTTCCTTGCCTTGGTCTTTTTTAATATCTGTTTTTTCAATCTCTTCATTATGATCTCCTATGCTTTGATTCGGAATTTTTGTTGATCGGAGAATCGGATAATCTCATTTGATGTCTCATCAGGTAACCAGCTCTGCTCCTCAAAAGATGATTGGAGTTTCAGTTTACAGAAGTCAGTTAAAGGTCCCTTAATGCAAGGGCGCCCCTCACTGAAAAGGGCGCTTTTTCCTTCTTGCTCAATGATTTTCATCCTAAAAAATGCTCCAGTTGGATCTTCACTCTAGGCTGATCGCCTAGTCGGATTCTCGTGATTACAGCTTTGTTGTTGATGGTTAAGGTCATCTTGGAGAACCCTCTGCCATCTTACAACATTTAAGGGGCCCACATAAAGGGCGCCTTTCTCTAGAAAGGGCTCTTTTTCCCATGCCTTAGCATGTTTTATCATACTTTTCATTCAGTCTCTTTCTTGGACATTTTCCAATTGATTGCTTCCATCGGTTTCCTAGCAGGTCCAATGAAAATGCTTTTGATTTGATCAAGAAGCTGGTTGATAGCTAAACAAGTTCATTATACATAGCAACTGTTGACGGGGTCATCAAATATTTCAAAAAGATGGGTGCCCCTAGCCAGCAAGGGCGCTTTTAGCTTGTATCTTACTGATTTATCCTTCAATTGGCATGTTTAGTTGATCCATCACTGCAATCGTTTGACTCGTCTCACAGGCTTGCTGACAAATTCGTTGTCAAGCTGCAACGAGATCAAAGAGATCTCTTAAGGGCAGCATTTCTCAACGAGTCACATCTTGACCACTCCATTCAAGGGCGCCTTTGCTTGACAAGGGCGCCTTTTCCCATGCTGGACAATCATTTTTGATGATTTTCATAACTACCTCTTTGTGTTGTGCTGACATTCGCCAGTGATCACTTCGTCAGATGATCTTGTTGATTGTTACATTGTCGAGCCAATAGGAGAACACCAAGGATGACTATCATGGATGAATCAAAAGATTACATTTGCCCCCTGAGAATCAAGGGCGCCCCTCTCTGAAAAGGACTCTTTTTGCATCATGGACTGATTTCTCCTTCATAACTTTTCCAGAGTTAGTCAAATTTTGGTCTTTTCTAGTTTCAAGAATCTCCTTCGTCAAACAACATCTTTTTAGACCTTTTTCACCATAGTTGCATCGTTGAAACTTTTGAAGCTTAGCTTTCAACACCTGGTACTGGCCAATCTGCCATTAATGGCTGCGGAGCTCCTAACTTTGTTCCTGAAAAATAGAAATAGACCCACCAGAGTAAAATATGTCTTTTGATGATTTTGACTTGATGAGTGTGATCGAGAAGTCATTTAATCCTATGAATATCATTTTCAATCATTTCCAGGAAGGTCCTATTTTCAGAGGTTTCCCTTAAAATAGGGGCATGAAACCCTAATTTTCAAATTTTCAAAATTTTGCACGTGTTCCTTGACAGAAACCCACAAAGACCTTATGTTTGGTTTGACCTAAAATAGACTTTTGACGGCATTTTAACATGATTTAGCTCAATTTATACATAATGACAAAAATTTATTTTAGGTACAACACCTTTCCTCCATCATGGGGGTGAAATATACCGAGCCAAATTTTTTCGTTTTTCAAATAACAAATTGCAACATTCAAGTCAGTGCACCCGTTAAGGTTAGAAGGATAAACCGAAACGTGCAAGAAAGTAAACTTAAGGTACAGAAGGGAACTCAACGTCAAGTATGTGCTACCCAATCCAGAGTGGAGTGAGGGGCGACCATATGACGGAGTGATTACAGAAAGTAAAGCTTGAAATGAAATGCTGAATAACGGAACTGCTCAACACCCAGAATGTGCTTGCTCC
>VDFB02021497.1:102427-122659 GCA_007258455.2 Sequoia sempervirens | reverse complement strand
TGTACACCCCCTACCCTTTATCTCTCTCCCACTCCCCCCCTCTCTCTCTAAAAAGTCTCTACCTCCTACCCACTCTCCCTCTCGAGCTCCTCTACCCTTAACCCTTAAACCCTAGGACCCCCTACCCTTTATATCTCTCCCACTCGCCCCCCTCTCTCTCTGAAGTATCTCCCTCCCACCAAGGATTAGATTTGATGGTTGAATTTGCCTATCAACAAAGTTTTTAATTACGGTTATCTATTCAAGGGTGCCCTTAAAACATTATGATATACCTTAGTGTATGTAAAATTATATATAAATCAAACATATATATCATTATAATTCTATATAAATTTTGACAGTTTATCCAAAATATCTCCTTTTACAATCTTAAAATTTTGATTGTATTCTATGACAAAAATCTTTAAATCTTTAAAATTTTGATTGTATTATATCATTTGAAAAGAATATAATTATTATTTATATTCATATTAAAAACAAGGTGTTCGACCGGACATCTTTAGGATGTTCGGTCGAACCCATTTAAAAATCATTTTTTTATTATATGGATGGTTGGTTCTATCGAACATGGGTTCGGTCAAACATGGGTTTGGTCGAACCCCTATTCGACCGAACATTTGTTCAGCCGAACCCATGATTTTTCACCTTTGCCCCCTAAGGCACCAAAATTGCTGAGAATTTTGCACTTTGAAGCTCGATTTGAAAATGAAAATGGAGATCTCAGAAACGCAACTAGTATCGGGTTCCCCTCAAAATGAGCTATCCAATTAATATAATTTTAATATGTTTTGATTATATTATCTATCTGTTTTTTAAGTTTTATTAAATATAGGTTTTTCACTAAAAACAAAACTCTCTGTTCTGCACAACTGGAAAAATAGAAGATTATCAAAAAAAAAATTTAAAAAATATGAGTGCACCAGATATTGGAGTCCATGATCCAACAAAAAAATAAAAATTTCGATACATACAGAAAAGTTATGCGTTAGTACAGTCGTGTTATGTCTGAATTGTAATTGATTTGACTTTGAAACTTGATTAAAGAAAAAATATTTAATAGAAAACTATCTAACCAAGTGGAAGCACTAGATATCGGAGTTACAAATCTAAATTTGAAAGAATTGGAATTTTATCTTTCAAGGAAAAAAAGTTATGCATTATACGGTGTGCGTCACTTTTTAAAAATGTTGTTTTTTCAAAAAAACCAATTTTCGTGGGAGATGGAAAAAGAAGTACAATATGATTCCAAAAAAATTGAAAAAAATATTTTTAGAATCTACAGACAAAATGTGACAAGACTCTAGTTTGTATCATCTTCAAATTCCTCACGGTTTAATCGCTATAGGTGCCCGAATGTGGAGATTTTGTTAAAAAAAAATATCAATGTCCAGTTTGGCCAAAAATTCTAAACCATTATTGTGGGATCACCCATTTGCTATCATAATACATAATGTGTGTATACTTAGTCAACAAGTTTAAAGAGGTTTTGAATGATATTTAGTCATTGAATTGGTCTTTAAACAATAATACCAAAAATGCATGATGGAAAGAATTAGGTGGCGCCAAAATATGAATCTGCATTATGATTAGTAGCCCAAAGAACTAAGAATTATCCAACAATGGAAGACTAGGTAAAATGTAGAATAAGTCATATTTTTGCTGGCATATTTGGAAGTTAGCCTGTTGGTTTTCACCTTGCATTTCTTAATTAAACTTTTGTTGTCTCTATTCCAGTCGATTTGTTGTTCTAAATAGATGAGTATTGGTTTAGAATTCTGCCACTAGTTGAAGTTAATTTATTGAGCCAACCATATAGTTCAGAATTGTCAATGTGCTAGGCTTGATAATAGGAAGAGAAGTCTCATAATTCTGTATAAATAGGTGTGTGGGATACTTCATTGGGATGCATTATTTTCACTTGCATTCTACTATTTACAATCTAAGTTATTATTGGGTGAGCTGAGAGTTGTTGTGAGGAGAGTTTAGTGAGTTTTTATGAAGTATTTCTGAGTGTGGATTGAAGAATTGTTGTTGAATCTTGGAGTTGATTGTGCTTGGAATTCAGTTTATATCTTTGGGAATTAGCATTTAACAAGGATATCATTCTACCCTCTTATATTCTTTATGTTTTTGAAAAGGGTGAATGTTGTTTTTTGTGGAAAGAGCATTGATTTGCTAGAATAGGAAAAAGGATTGTGTTGTTGCAAAATTTGTACATTATATTCTACTTTATGTACCTTACTTGAGTTTTTGTACATACTCCATAATAAGGAGTGATTGTGTTCTTAGTATTATATACTAGGGAAAGATGAAGATAGGATAGCTTATGTTGTGTTCAATTCAAGTTAATGTGTATCTGAGCTATAGAAAGTTTAATTATTACCATCAAATTAGATTACCAATGAGGGTTATAGTTATGTAATGTGATTACTTAGTAAGAATATTATAAACATAGGTTGTTCCTTGAATTAATGTTTGCCCAACGAAAGGGAATTTCCTATGAGTAGTTGTATAAAGTGATAGGTTGTTCTTGGGGTAAATGATTACCCAATGAAGGGAATTTCCTAAGCATAGTACATGAATAGCCATAAAAAAATTGAGCTAGGATAGTGGGTGAATGAATGACTTTTTATATGAAACCTTGGCCAAAGTAGTGTAAGTAGCCACTGTTTACACTATCAGTTCACTGTCCAATTTTAGACAATTTCTAGTTTGATATTTTCATACTCATAGTTGTAGCTACTGTATGATTAGGTTCTAAAATTGTAGGGCACAACACTAAACTCAGGAAGACTATTTTTTATGGGGTTTTAACAACCCATCTCTTCGTCAAAGGGTAGGGCCATCTTAAGATATATGACATATGTGTGGAGGACTGCATTTGAGTCTATGGTTGATGGAAAAGCGCTTGAGTGGTGCTTCTCCTCATCAGTTTAGGGCCAAGATTTGTAGGGGATTTCCTGGACCATTTGTTAGTACGTGCTAGTGAAGCTCAAGGAGCCATGTATGTTATCTTATATCCATTTCTATGGAAGTTGCAATACAAAAAATGTTATCTTGAGATTTGAAATGGGTAAAAGCACAAACCCGTGTCACACTTTATAAAGGAATCGGTCAACAAAAATAAAAATTGAACTTCGACCACATAAAAGTGGTCTTTATGTTTTGAATTTCAAAATGATGTAAACTAATGAAATGTAGGACTTTTGATGAAGTTTATTCTTTTAATTTTTCAGATTTTTAAAAAAATGTTTTCATTATTTTTTTATCAATTTAAGAACAGATTTTGGAATACTAAAAATTTTAGAAAAAAGTGACTTCACGGGTTGTCAAGAAACAAATTGAAAAAAACTTTATTTCTCCATAATTTTTTTCTCCAAATAGGTAACTTCAATATCTAGTGTATGGAAAAAGAATAAAAAATTGATGCATATTTTTCTCATAATAACGTTCTAAAGTCAAACTTGTCAGAATTTGATAGTCTTCATGGGACGTCAACTATTGTCTATTTTTTTAATTATTTTCAAAATACAAATTATACCCTTTTGAAGAGGACTCTCTCCTCTAGTGCCCTATATATTTTTTAAATTTTTAATATGTTTTACTATTTCTTTTTAATTTTTAATCGGCATCTTTTTTAACTTTAACAACCTGCTTGCATTATTTTAAAAATAAAATATATTAAAACTAATCAAAATATTAAAAAATTTACATATTCAGATTCATCACTCCAAGCTCTACAAAAGGGTTTTTTTTTTAAATATCATTCTGACTAAAGAAATACTTAGTTGAAGTTGAAAGTTTCAAAAAATTCTAAAAAAAGTTGAGTTGGCTACCAACTAGGATGCCACATAGATAGTTTCAGCCAAAAGGGTTTCTATAGAAAGGGTTTTGGCTGAAACCCTTTCTATAGAAACCTCGCACATAAAATAAGCCAATTTCAAAGCGACAAAGGGAAAAAAATATTATTTTGGATTCGGCCAAAACCAATTTGGCCAAAACCCTATGTGCTACGTATACTCCACATGATTTTGGTCGAAATCTATTCTGCTGAAACTTTTTGAGTCGAAAATATTTCACTCAAAACTATTTAATTGGCCGAAAGTGTGACATAGCTTTGTGCTTTTACCCAAATTTATTAGAAAGTGTGACACCCCTCCATGTTTTGGATGTTGTTTCTATTGAGATAGACTCATGCTAATCCATTTGACTATATATGACTTGGATGATGTTTATATTATCTATGTTATGAGATGATGATACCTGATTCTATTATTGGTTTTGACATGTTACAGATACTAACCTTGGTTCTAACGTTGTTAGTTAGATTATGTGATATGATGAATTTGATATATTATGTCTTACATGTTTGATTCTGATTGTGGTGAAAGGGGATGATGTCTCATCACTCTCTTCAGGGAGACATGAGATGTCATGATTTCCCTTCACCGATGTGTGTGTACATGTTTATATGTTATATTGTGTATGCATTCATCTAAGATGAAGGTTTGTAGGTACAGGGCATCGACTCCACTTGGTCCCACAGGTTTGAGCGTTCCTACCCAATTCCGATGGAAGTTGTGGGAGATAACATATGGCCCATTGTCTCAACCCTATCCCTGTTGGCTTGATTTTGGGCATTGATTCTAGTTGTGTCTACTTGCCCGAAGGTTTAGTCTAGTAGTCCCTGTAATCTTGGTAAGCCTGTTAAGTTATGATGTGGTAATTCCCTGTATATGCTTGTTGTTGTGGATTAATTAAATTAATTAGCCTATAGTTGTGCTTTATTAATGAATAATAATTTAATTAATTACTAAATAATTTAACAAAAATTTAATTAATGGTTACCTTATTAATATATAATAATTCATTTATCTAAATACTTATGTTTTCTAAATTAAATGATTTAATAAAGAAATTAATTAAATTTAAAGTTTAATTTAATTCGATTATTTATTTTTTTTATCAGTAAAAGGTTATATTTTATTATTATGAGTAAAAAATACATATAAGCTTTTTCATACAATAAATATCCATCCCAAATTTTATCCAAAAATTTGCAGCATCCAAGTAATCTCCCCATGAGTTCCATTCTGCCTATTTTTTCACTTAAACTCTATCGCAGATTCTTGATCTAAGATTAATTGAAAAAAATCCCCTTGCCCTAATTCCAGCCAGTGCTATGCTTTCCTGATTTTTCGTGGCCCACAAAAAACATCAAAACACCAACATTTCTTACCAAAATACAAACTCGTTCATCCCCGAATACTTGTAAAAAATTAGACATTATCTCACTTTGTTCGCCATTCGCGTCCACCCATCTGCTTCAAAACCTTATTACCTTTCGCTCCACTTCGCCACTAATTCTCTTTGATGAGAATCCAAAATTCGCTGGTGTCATTTTTATCAAACCATGCTTGCGGTTAAATTCCCGTCATGCTTTTTGCTCCTCCTCATTCCACGTTTCTTTCGTGGGAAGTGACTCGGCACCCTTGCATTCTCTTGTCGACTGGCCTCATCCTGTCAATGTAATTCTGTTTTCAACTTTTCCCATGCCACTAAAATTACTTGTTTATAAGCCTCTATGTTAGTTCATCTTCTCCATCTAACAAACATAATCAACCCTTCTTCAGTGGCCTTGTCCAAGTCTTCTATGCCTTTCGACACATCAAAACCCACACCCGACACCGCCCATTCCATAAATGAATCCATTTTACCTAGGAGCGCTTCATCAAAAAGCTTCAGCATTACCCATTTTGTTTCTTTAACTTCCTCCCCCAGTTCCATCACCCACGCAAACACCATTGATGCTATGTTGACATTTAGACGTCCGTTGTGTGTTGCATCCATGAACTGCGGTCCTAAAACCTCCACCACCACATTTTGGTTTAATTTTAGCACCTGTTTCAAACGTTGCACTGTTAGGGGCCCGAAAAAACCTTTCTATTGTAGGTTTGTAGAGAAACCCCACATCGCCTCCATCTTTTAAAGCTCACTCTCTTAGGCTCCACTAATGGTTTTGGTAAATATGTTATCCAATTTTCATTTTTTCTAAATTTTAAACCTGTTCATCCTTTCGCTTCATTCCATTGTACTTCTGTCAGACTTCACTAAATCCCATAAAATTCCATTTAATTCAACCTTCATATCGCTTAATGGATTTTTGGTTTTTTGTTATGCATCAACAATTTCCCACATGCTGGCCAATTTGCCATCGTCCTTCACCGTCGAGCCTCCCCTAACATCGTCCTCGCTTCCTTTGATAGGACTGCCACTTGTGGAATGACATTTATTTCTTCTCGTCCTATATTTATCATTTCCCTATATACCACCCACGTTTTCAAATTCCACCATCATGCACTTCCATTACCTTGCATTGTCAAAACATCAGAATTATCTTTGCCAATCTCCACCTCTTTTTTCACATAGCCAATCCAACAATGCATTAGATAATTTCTCCCCTTAAATCCTCGACAACCAATTTTTCAATCTCCTCGAAAGAAGCATCCCACAGTGGATAGTTTATCCGCTTCCCTATTCCCATCTCTCTTTATGTGACTAACTAAAAAGTCTTCAAAAGACTCCAATTCTTTTGAAATGGTTTTGACAAAATTCTGAAGATGCCAAGCCTTCGTCTCTCCAATCTTGATTGATTGTATAATTATTTAAGAGTCCCCTTCTAAGTGTAGCTTCCTTACTCCTAACTGTTTGGCTATCTTTACCGCTAATAAAGCTACTTTAGCTTCCGCCAAATTATTAGTTCCATCTTCTAACTTTTTTGTTGCTAGAGCCTTTGTGTTTCCTAGATGATCTCTTAGGATCACTCCAGCACCAGACGAGCCAGGGTTACCTTTGGATGCACCGTCGAAATTAACTTTAATCCAATCTTTCACAGGTTTTTCCCAAATCACCTCATTTCTAATTTCATTGCAAGATTTAACCTTCACAGATCCCGGCTAGGATTTGATCCAAAAACCAGGCCATGCCTTTTGTATTCTCCTATCCTCCAAGGAGAAAAGCTTGCGTAGATTCTATGAGTGGGAGACTACACTTCTCACAACTTCTTCAATGCTATGCTCAATTCTCCATAGTAATCTTTTAATAGATTCACTTTTTTCAACGAAGATTCTCTTGTTTCTTTCTTTCCAGAGCTCCTAGATCACCAACGAGGGCATCACAACCCAAATGCTAGATAAAAAGGAACCATTCACCATCCTTGGCCAACTTTCAAAGACCTCTCTCACAGTCCTTTGCATCGGACCTTGCCATCCCAGCTTATGCCACACGAAATCCCAACACCTTCCAGCAATCTCACACTGTATAAGTAGATGATCTACCGATTCTTCACCCTTTTCACATAATACACATTTCGAGGGGCCAACAAAACCCAAATGCTTCCGCCTATCACCATTCATAATTCTACCCTTGACAGCTAGCCACACAAAAGTTCCTACTTTTGGAAGAACATTCTTGTTCCAACATAAATCTTTTGCTCTAAAGATCTCCCTCTCCAAAGAGTCCAAGAGTTGATATCCTATTTTAATCGAATAATTGGAGGAACCACACCAAACAAGCTTGTCTTCATTTTCTGAGATGAAGACTTTCCTTTCCTGAAACAACCTCTTCATACGATGAATTTGTTCATCTGAAATCCCCTCCCCCATAACATCTTTCCACATCCATTCTTTTCCTAAAGGTCCCTGCTTTAAAACCATGTAGTCATGTACCTTGGTTCCCCATTTTTGGGAAAAATGCTATTTTAGAGCCATTATTTCAGGCTCTTCACCAATGTTTGGCAAACCATCCCATGAGTCCTCCCAAAATTTAGCCTTCAAACCATTTCCAATTTTCCATGAGAGATGGTTTAAAATCACTAGTCTACATGACACAATAAAATTATAGATTGTAGATCCTTTTGGAGGATTGCGAATTGTAAAAATTCTTTGATCCTCATTTGAATCTAGATACTTAGCCTTCAAAATTTTCACCCACAACAACTCTGGGTTAGCATATAAATTCCAGACTAATTTTGCTCCTAAAGCTTCATTTAACAACTGCCAATTCCTCAGACCTTTCCCACCTCTATCCTTCATCCTACAAATCTTATCCCATGTAAGCAATGGGATTTTATCTTCATCACTAGCTCCATTCCAAAAAAATTTCCTCATAGGCTGGCCTATGGAATTTAAAACTTTCTTTGGGATTTTTAGGCACATCATAGAATATATTGGAATGGCAGAAATCACAGATTTAAGCAATAAAATTCTTCTAGATGAGGTAAGCCATTTACTCTTCCACCCTTCCATCCGATTCATACACGAATCCACTAGGTCTTTCCATATGATAGTTTTATTCACCCCTCCAAACAAAGGAATGCCTAAATATTTGCTTGGGAGAGTGCCGACCTTCATTGCAAGAATTTGGCTAATATCCAGTTGTCGTTGGATTGGGGTATTAAAAAAGAAAATTTCAGATTTGCGCCAATTAATGCATTGACCTGAGGCCAAGCCATACTTATCAAGAGAGATTTTCATCACCCAAGCTTCTCTTAATGATGCATCCCCCATCAGAAAGGTGTCATCTACAAACTGTAAATGTTAGATAGCTTCAACACCCTCCACCACTTTGATGCCTTTCCAAAGGCCTTCATTACATTTTTGAGAAATTAACCTTCCTAGAACCTCTGCAAGAATAATAAAGAGAAACAGTGACATAGGATCACCTTGCCTAATTCCTTTACAGGATCCAAAGAACCCTTGAGGACTTCCATTTACCAACACATAAAATCGTGGTGTACTAATGCAACTTTCCACCCAAGCCCACCATTTCAACCTAAAACCAAATTTCTCTAGCACTTTTAGCAAGAATTTCCTATCTACCTCATCATAAGCTCTTCTTATATCTAACTTAACCATCATTTTATCAATTTTTCCATTCAAACTGAATGTATGACCTCATGTGCAACAATAATTCCTTCAAAGATTGACCGATTTGGAGAGAAACCACTCTATTCTACAAAAATTACTGACTTCAACACCTTTTTCAACCTGTTGGCAATGACTTTTAAAATGAATTTATAAATCGTATTACATAAAGAGATAGGTCGGAAGTCATCAAAGGAGTTGACCACAGACCTTTTCGGGATTAGAGCTATAAAAGTGTTATTTAGCTCCTTTAGAACAAGACCATTTCTCCTAGACTCTTCGACCACCTCCTTGATATCATTTGCAAAAATGTCCCAAAACTTTTGAAAGAAGATTGCTGGGAAGCCATCAGGACCTGGAGCTTTGTCCCCTCCCAAACCAAACAATGCTTTCTTCACTTCTTTTAGTGAGACTTTCTCCATGAGCATTTTATTTTGTGCCTCTGATATACAGCTTGGAATGACATCCAATATATCTGAATTAACATCAGATCGATCTACCTCTACATTAAAAAATTTAGTGTAGAATCTTGTGGCCTCCAAATTTATTTGATCAGCATCAAACAAAGTCTCCCCATTCCCATCCTTAATTGATAGTATTTTATTGGTAGATCTGCGTACCTTAACAGAATTATGAAAGAACTTTGAATTCCTATGTCCATCTTTCAGCCATGTTTCCCTTGATTTATGTCGCCAGAATATTTCCTCACGCACTAGGGCTTCAGAGTATTCTTTATTTAGCATCTTTTCCATTTCAAAGTCCACCTCTCGCATCCCATGTTCAATAACCTTAGTATGCAAGTCATTTAAGCTTTTCTCTAAACTTAGTTTTTCAGTAAAGATATTTTTAAAAGATTCCCGATTCCAAGGTTTTAACCTCTCTTTAATGTGTTGAAGCTTTTTAAAGAAGATGAACGCTTTACAACCAATCTGTCTTGGAGCGTTCAACCACCAATCTTTTACCAACTCCTTGAAATTGTCTGCCCGAAACCACATCATTTCAAACTTGAAAGGACATCTGTCTGGGGTAGAATCCTCTTGGATCCTCACGCTAATCGGATAATGATCAGAACCAGAAATGGGGAGAATCTCTGCCTCACAAGCCCAGTTCACTGAAGCCTAATCACCAGCCAGGAAAAATCTATCTAATTTTTCCACAATATTAAGAAAGCCCCTTCTTCTGTTAGACCAAGTGAAAACCCATTTCTTAAAGTGAACTTCCATTAGTCCATTGTTCATTACAAAATCACAAAAGTCCTGTTGACTTTGTCCTACCCAACACACACCCCTAGATGTATCTGAAGGCCTCAATATCGCGTTGAAGTCTCCACCCAGGAGGAACATATGATCACATTTTTCACTTAAAGGCCCAAAGAGTTCTTGCCATAATGCCTTTTTTTGCACATAATTGTTTGGGTCGTAAATATTAAGAATGTAAAAACACTTTCTCAGTTGTTTCAATTCCACCTTTACCCACTGCTAATTTTTTTCTTGTCTCATAGTCTAAACATCGACCACCGAAGCATTCCAAAGTAAACCCAAACCACCTGAAGAACCATCAACCCCAACTAAGGAGCAGTTCCAATGGGCAAAACACTTTGTGAAAAGAACAAAATCAAATTCTTTAATCTTTGTTTCTTGGAGCAAAATTAAAGCCGACATATCTTGTTAGAGGCATTGCAGCCCCTGACATTCCAAGATATGATTTTCATGGCTGTCGGGGGAAGGCATAGCCTTTCCTTGACCTCAATTTACTTTGTCCAGCAGCATTGCCGGCCAATTCTAGCCTCATCCTGTTTGTTTTAGGGCCCCTCCTCTTTCTCTCCCCTACCTTTATTTTGCTATTTAGGGCTAGTGTTTGGTTAATGGTTCTCTTTTCAATGATATCAATGTTGTCTTGCATACCCAGAATATCCTCCTCTCCATCATCCTCTGAATCTAACTCAGAGGTTGTTCCTTCCATATTCCCTCCACTATCCCTAACCCCTTCAAAGGAATTATCTAAGTTTTTGATTGGAGATATTGGGATATCCTTATACATCTGATCATCCATCTCAATTGCATGTCCCTCCACCATTAAAGAATCTCCTACAAATCCTTCTATATCCACATGTGTTTGTTGTGCCTGTTCCATTTCCTCCACCGGTTGTTCCATTTTGTACTGTGTCAACCCTATTTCTTCTGAAGTGTCCACCTTAGGCCTAGAAACTGGGTCATAAGAGTTGTAATGTAAAATGTCACCTTTCTTGCTTTCATGAATACACTTTTGCTCCATGAAGTGTGTAACTATATGTTGAGGTGAGCCCTCCTGACTTACCAAAAAAATATTTTCACACTTAATGTCTTCCAAACCCTTTGTAATCCCCAACGTCGGTTCCATGTCACATCCCTCCTTTAGCCTCAGAATATTCTTCATGATTTTGTCTGCCATGTGATCTTGACTAAACTGCCTTCGAGATTGCACTACGTTGTCATCCACAAATAGGGAGTCTATTTCTTCTTTCTGGAATCCTTCCCGAACCTCCATCATAGTCGGTTTGAAGATGCCCCAAGAACAATCCATCTCCCATGTCTGTGTTTCAAAACCATCACTGTCCCTTGCCTCTGAAAGGTTTATTATTTCCTTCGTTATAGAGTTTTGAGTAGGATCTTTCCCTTTATCATGTGGATCTCGACTATTGTTTGAGTGTTCCTTTCCCAAGCATCTCAAGCATTCAAAGGGGTTATCAACTATTTCTAACTTCTGACGCCAAATACATTCCCCTGTCTTCAGTTCTATTATTTCTAGTAGAGTGTGAATCCCCTGTCTCATTACACATATCTTGGGGTATATGCTGTAATCTGATTTGTCCACCGATTCCTCCAACTTTACAAACCCCCCAACTTACTACCTATTTTTCGTAGTGTTTCCTGATCCCAATACTCATGTGGAAGGTTTTTCAGTTTTATCTAGCCAAGGATTTCCTCTAACTTTGTTTCATTGGGGTTAAAGTTCAGAGTCCAATCTTTAATGAGAAACCCTAATCCGTCCATTGCAAATGGGCCACTATTAAAGATCCAGTCCTTGTCTTGTGCAGTTTTACAGGTTACCATATAAAACCCATTCTCTAGGGTCTTAAGGTCACACTCTTTTCCCCAATTTTGGTCACACCACGCCCTAATTTTTGTAAAAGTAGGCCATTTTACCCCCCATTTCATAAAGAAAGCTTTAGCTTTTAAGAACCTAACAGTATCACTCCATTCACTATTTTCTAGCAACAATGATGTCATAGTTGTAAAAGAAATATTCAACATTACCTGACTTGATCCAGTTTTTTCCAGTTGTACCTTCAGCCTCCAAAATTTTCCTTCTACTTGTTTGAAGTCAACCTTCTCCACTAAATTCCAAGGCCTAAACTACTCACCCTTTTTTGGATGAAACCAGCGATTTCGCCCACCATCAGTTCAATTTCCTGCCATACAATCCTTGTTCACCGGAACTTGCCAAGCCTATCTTTTTCTAGCCCACCTGGTGTTCTGAATATTCTGGGTCCATCGTTTATGGAAGGGCCATCGAGCCTGTTTCCCAACACTATAAACCAGATCTTTGTGCTGCCTAAAACCCTCCCTCTGATGTCGCTCTGCCATCATCCTTCGTAGTTGACAAACGTAAGTTTTTAATCCAAATCAAAATGTGTAAATTAATTTTAACCCAATTTTTGATGTGAAAAAAAAAACAAAATTAATTGGATTATATTAATTAAGATAAATAATTAAAATTAACTTATTTAGGTTCAATTAAATATATTATGTAAATGTGGGAAAAGGAAATTAATTAATTAATTAAATGGACCTTTTCATATTTATAATGGATTAATATTTTCTTTTGCGGGGTGGTGGGGGGTGAAATTTGAATTGAAGCAGAAAATTGTGAAAACCAAAAAAAAAAGAGTGGAAGGGAACAAGCGGAAGTTTGGTGGAAATCTCCTGACCAGGTCATAGGAAATAAGCGGAATCAAGGTAGGCATTACATTTAATTTATTAAATCATAAATGTTCTTTGTGCTTTCCTATATGTTATTTCATTTATTAAACAAAATTATCCTCCTCTAGGTGGGGCATGATATTTAAGCCTTTTTTACACAAGGATATGTAAATGTTTATACAATGATAGCTAAATTATGGCCAATGATATTTTAATTTATACACATTGAACTTTAAAATTTAATGTATTTAAATTTTATTAAATTTTATATATTAAATATTTATTTTTATTTTTTTAAATTATATGTGTGGGGTGGGAGGCACTACCTCTACCCACAATCCATGGGGAGGCACTGACTCTACCCATAGTTCGTGGGGAGGCAAGCCTACACCCACTGCATGTGGGGAGGCATCACCTCCACCCACAACCTATGGGAAGGCAGCTCGCACGGGGGTTGTGCTTTTTTTAAAAAAAAAAAAAATTAAAATAATTTTTTTTTAATAAAAATAAACTTTTATTTATGTTTTTCTTTTAACATGAAATGTTAAAATTGCATTCGGGTAATTTAAAATGTAATATTTTTATTAATGTCTTTGTGTTAAAATGAAATTTTAAATTTGTAACTCGGATAAATATGTTGATATATATTTTGGGTTTCTAAAATAAATATTAATAATATTTTAATAGCAATATCATTTTGATGAGATTATGAGTTTAAATTAATTATGGAATATGAGTTTATATTAATAGATTGATAGATTATTATATGCATTTATTTTAATATATCAAATTGATAGTAAATTGTGGTTCATTAACATGTCATTTTACTATAATTAGTTCTAGTTGGTAATTGTTAAAATGCATTGATTTACTGGTTTTATTTAATATGTTTAGAAATATGAATATATTATTGTTTTCATATGTTTTCGGTTTGCAAAATTGTTGAATTTTACCATCTGTATAAATTAGAGCTTATATGAATATATTATATTATGCATTAGAAATTTAATGTAATTAGGAATTTGAGTGTGAATGAGAATGCAATAGCTATGTGTAACTGCTTTTGATAGCTCGTAATTCCCTTTAATTGTTAATTAGGTAAATAGTGATTTTAGTTTTCTGGAGTTGGAATTAATCTCTTTGACTAAATTTTTTATGATTATTATTGATGTGTGTGTCTATTACTTTGTGCCAATGGGGTGTTGTTTTCCCTTTTTGTTTTGTAAGGCATCTTATAGTGTATCTTGAAATGTTATGTGTATTGTGTCTATGTTGTGGGTGTTTAATGTTCTTGTGGTAGTATGACCCCACTTAGATCATTGTCTTGTGGTAGTGTCTTGAGCCTTATGATGGTTTGGGGTGGTTTAGTGGCATAAGGGAGAGTGGCTCTCCATGGAGGTCAGGATCCTAAAGTGATCACCAAGACAACCCATAGGATGAGTTGTTTAACAAGTGATAACCTAAATAATGAATTACGAGGTTTGGGTAGTTAATCACATTAATTAAGATAATGATATGCCTCACTCATGGATCACGTGATCATTTAGGCTTGAGATGAGATGGGAAGGACTGGAATGGCAAGATCAACTGCCTTATTCTCATGAAAGGTACATTGGTTCTACATGAGTTTGTATGGGGGTCGAGGGTCAAGAGAGGTTGTTAGGATAACCCAAGATGGGGGTCAGGGCCTAGAAAGACCTACCAGGACAGCTCATGAAAAGCTATGTGATGACGCTCTTCCCTTGTGCACACTATTGTCCTTATTTATGTTGCATTGTCTCACTGGAGTTACCTTGTTATGTGGACCCCTTTCTAGTATCTCGTTGTTCATCCTTATCCCATGGAGGTTGGTTGCAAGTTGTTATGGGTACTCCTTGTGTGTGTGTTTGTGGGCCATATGTTTATCTCCTAGCATGAGGGGTGGTCCTTCGAGTCCACATGGTTAGGTGGTTATTGCCTTCTTCCATCAGGTATCTTGGACTTGCTCTTACATGGATTGGCATTGCTTCAATCTTCATATATTTTTCTTGGATGCAGTTCACTAGCAGATTAGGAGATGATTCTTATATCATTGTATTATTCGATCTTGATGTAATTTTAACGCCGGATATGCCTGTAAGGTGGATGTTGTACCATGATGTAAACTGATGTAACCTAAATGTGATGAATTATAGGATGTAAGATGAAAGTTGTATTAATGTTATTATGTGGGTTGTAGTAGTTGATGAATCTCTTATCATAGGAACATTTGGATTTGGGATCTAAAATGAATCTAGTTCTTTTGTAATTATGTATTCTTCTTTAATGTTTAATGCAATTAATAAGTTTAATTTAGATACAAATTATTTTATTTCTTTATGTCTTTAAGTAACAACATTAAGGAACCTTAGAGGACAAATTAGTGTCATTGCTTTCGCATGTGCATTAAGTTAGTTGTTTCGTAATAATGTGTTAGTTTCAAAATAAAATTTCTAGCTTGAGTTGGGTAAGTTTGGTTTCTTCCTCTCAGGTTCCCTGGTAGGGCATTACAGAAAGATTGTAATTCTCAATTATAATGCAAATGAAAAATTTGAAATATGTGTTATTCAAATGTACATATTGTCTTTGAAATAGAAGAATAATTTATTGCTATAAGTTTTGAACATAGATATTTAGTTGAGGTTAAAACTTTATGAATTTACTTTCGTTCAACAATTGGCATGTTAAAATTAGCCCTTTAATTCATTTCCAAGCCCATAAAATTACATTTTTAGAAGGGGAAATCTGACAATAATTAATGCTTAAACATAACACTTTACCTTGAGCAATGTGTGTCATAGGTTTAGGGACCTAGGACCCATTCGCCCATGGGCGAATGGGTCCTCCCTAAGACCTATGACCTAAATTTAACTTATGTTTTTGGCAACATTTTAATGTTTAAATTTCAATTTCAGCTTGTGAAATATGAATTTTGGGAAATTAAGGATACATATCTATAAATATAAGGTTATTTCACTATGTTTCACCTAGCAAGTTTAAGAGATTTCAAGAGCACTTTCAAGAGCATTTTTGGAGAACTTCAAGGAATTAAAAGGTAGATTTATTGAAGATTTATTGCAGCAATCAAGATCCAATTGTCATATCAAACTCTTCTTACATCATGCATGTTTTTGGAGTTAATATGGTGATGTAGGTTTCATGATCCTATCAAGCATTCAAAGCACTATTTCAAATACAGATTCAAGTGTCAAGATCCACATCCATTGAGGCCATTTCATGCAAGTTTCAAACCTTCATTCAAGATCTATTCAAGGGTTTGTTGAGTGGTAACATAGCTTTGTTTATTCTTCATTCTCTTTTTCATGTTTTTATTCATTTCAAGGTTTGATTACCAAAACGGGGTTCGACCAAGGAAAAGTCCCATTCACCAAAAATAAAACATTGTTCCCTCTTGATTTGTGATTATAGATTTAGGTGGAAGAAATATTGAAGACCTTTTGAAGATCATATTTGGAAAACTTGTCAAAGTTGCTATCTTCTCAAGGAAACTCACATAAGTTATATCTATCTTTTCAAACCTTAAACCTAGGAAAGTTGGAAGACTCAGATCTATAACAAAGGCTCTCAAAGGTTGTAGAAAAACCCTAACTCAGGACCCATTTTCCCCTGGGTGAATGAATCCCAGATCAGATTCAGAAAAGCACTTTTGGTGACTAGTACACATGCTTCTACCCTTCTGTAATATACATTCTATTTTTTGGTTATGTCAATATTGAGCTTAATATTTTTATTCCAAATGTTAGATTGTAATTTGGTGTTGACTTACTATTTTTTATTTTTCTCCCCAAATTGTTGTTTTACAAGGACCCCTGTCCTTCAATGATAAGGAAATTTGTAGATTCACACCTTGAGTTGACTCACTTAAGAGTTATAAGCCAATCATTTGTGTGGATCTCATTTCCTAATGAAACTATGAAGATAGGTCCATAATAACACTATTTCCTCTCATTTCTATTAGTGAACCTATTTTGTTCATTTCATTTTGGTGAACCTGACTTTTGACCATTACATTTTTCTAATTTTGGAGTCTATTTCAACCCTAGATCTAGGTTTTGCATTGAATTGAATCACATTAGGGTTGTTTAAACTTGCATTAAATTTTCATCTCACTTAGGGTTTTAGGATTATATTTTTGCATTCTTTAAATCTAAAAAATATAAAAAATTAGTCATTTTGCAAATCATTTACATATCATTGCATGTTAAAAAACTTAAAACACAAAACAAACTCAAACTTGCATTTCAAATAAGCTCTCCTAAGTTGTCATTTACTCATATTTTCCATTTGCATTCAAGCTTAATTTCATAAAAAACTATAACTATAACTCACTATCTGAAACTAGAACCTGGAAAACAAAAAAATCAACTCTGAAACCTATAAAAACATTTTTCAAAACCTTAAGCTAGGACCCATTCACCTAGGGGTGAATGAGTCCTTGATCAAGGCCTTTTCCTTAATTTATGGGCATTAAAACCTCTGTTTCTCTATTATATTTTATTGTTTTTAGTTTTTTGTTTCATTTTGCAAAAAAATTGTTACTTGGAATTGATCATGTTAAGCTTAATTGGATAAATTCTGTAAACACTAAAAAATGTCCTAGGCTTGCTAACACCATTTTTTCCATTGTCTAGGGTCATCTTTCTGCTATTAATTAAATAATTCTTAATTATTTGATTTGATTTAATTCATTTCTCCATTACTCTTGATTAATTAAATAAATTGTTATTTAATTGCGTCACTAATATCTTTGATTTCTATAATTAAATAAATATATATTTATTTAATTATTTATCGTTTTCCACTATAATTAAATAATTATGTTAATTATCTAATTATTCACTGTTAGCTTTTATATCACAAGTTAATTGAATTTTATTTAAATAAATGACTCATCGTTTCTCCCACTTTTTGAATTAAATTTCTATTTAATCAAAAAGTTAAATTTTTTTTTCCTCTTGCATTTAAATAATATTTCCACTATTTAAATATGTAATTTCCCTCTCAAACTAAAGTGATTTTTGTAAAAATCAATCAATTTCCTCACTCTTCCGTAAGTCTCATTTCTATCTTATCTCATCTCATCTAATTCCATCCACTTATTGAAATATAAATCATATAATCTCGACCATCTATTTTGCATCTAGCTCTCTATAAAAGGATGTTGTCACTATCATTTTGATCCATCTAGAGAAGATAGGTTGTCATGCTGTTGAGAAAACTTAGATATTTTGCTTTGTCTTAGTCATAGGCTTGTTAAGTGCATACTGATAATTTTGAGGGCATTAATTACTTAGAAGTAGAATGGAGAATGATAATGGAGGTGTAAAGTTTACGATAATTTTGTTTCTTGTATTTTGTATTTACTCACTCTCTTGTTCTCCATTATTAGATTAGGAATTTTAGGTTTATTTATTGTGCTTAATAATCTTAAAATCTAATTTCCCAATAACATCTAGTGAACCCGATGTGAAATTAGTTTATGGCTGCATGATTTAATCACTTTCATTTTGCAAAAAAAACAGCAAAACAAAAAATGATTGTATGAATTGTAATAGGAAAACTACTTCTATTGCCCCTGTCAATTCCTATGTAGTGGGTGGCCTGCAAACTTAATGATGGTTTTTATTTTTTAATTCAGATCATTAATACCTTATTTAGTCATAGATTTAGATTTAAATTTAGATTAATTGTAGATTTTAGATTTTAGATATAAATTTAGTTTTTTCTAATTTAGTTTTATTTCTCTAATTTAGTTCAGATTTAGATTTTTTTAATTTATATTAATTAGATTAAGTTGGTTTTTGTTAATTAGTCTAGATTAATTTAAATTAATCTAGGCTAATTAACAAAAACCAACTTAATCTTGATTAAGTTAGATTAAATTAGACTAGTTAATACTAGTTGAGTTTTCCATTTTGTGACTTTAGATTAATTTTAAGTTTTAATCAATTTAGATAAGTTGATTGGTTTTGATTTGGATCAGTTTAGATTAATTGATTTTCTTAATTTAGATTAATTTAGATTAATTTTGGGTTAGTTGGATTAATTTATATTACTTTTGGGTTAGTTAGATTAATTTAGATTAATTTTGGGTTAGTTGGATTAATTTAGTTAGGTTTAGATTAAATTTTAACTTTAATTAGCTACATTAATGTTAGTTTCATATTTAGTTTGATTTTAAGGTTCTGGCTAATATTTGTTGATTGGGATTTTTTGTAGGTTCAAATGTCTAAGGGGTAAGTGCACCAAGATGGTTCCCAAAAAAGGGGCTTAAGTGGCCACCTTTTTTTTCTAAAATCAAGAAATGTTGACCTTGGATGTGAAATTGAGGATAGTTAAACTCAAAATTTTGAGATGGAAAAAAAACAAGGATCAAAGTGCTTTGATTCTACTTTCTAAACTACTAATTTATTTTGAAAATAGTTGAGATTAAGGGGTTCAAAAGAGGGATGTACACAAATTGGTGATGTTTTTGTCAGAAAAACATAACATAGCAACTCTTGTATGACCTGAGTATGGTGAACTTTTTTTTAGTATTTTTAAAATCGCTACAATAAGAAGTTAGCTAACATAATCTAGTTGATGCACAATTTTTTGATAATTTTTTAATGAATATTTGATTTTTTACTATTTTTTAAGTGGGCACTTCCTAAAAAGAAATTTTTTGGCCGTGCTCCCCCTACAAATTTTGGAATGTAATAGATTTTTTTTTTAAATTATTTTTTAAAATTTGTAGAATGGAGTCTAGTTTCTAAAAATGTAATTTATTTAAAATTTTGATGAATGGTTAATTTATAATAAAAAAATACCAAACACTACTTTTTGAAAAAAAAAAGACATACAAACAAAATAAATTATGGATGAAAGGCTAACATTGTCAAAAGTGATGAAAAAAAATTACCTACATCGTTGGAAAGCTAAGAGAGGACTAACATTACCATGTGTTCAATTTTGTGATATTGAACCGGATGCAATCTAATGGTGATCATGAATCCGATTATGTGAAAATTGTAGAATTTGCAAAAAATACATCTCTAGTCATTGGGAATGCCCTCCAAGCCTCTGGGTTGGTATTCCAAGGAAAATACCAAAGCTAAGGCTCAGGGATTCCCAAAGAAAAATATAACACAAGCGCATTATAATGCGCTCGCGTTATGTATTAGTTTTGACATTTTTTGTTTCTCCGAGGAACATGTCTAGCAACACATAACGTGCTCGTGTTATGTCTTCCTTTAGTTAAATGCCACTTTTTTGAATGTTTGTTCATATGTTTGTATGTATATGTATGTTGGTGTGTCATGTATGTA